>MU172994.1:132282-153646 GCA_016695475.1 Suillus decipiens
GTACGATCAAGTGATCGTGGGCGAAAGTATCGTACAAGGTAATAGTTATGTAATCAAAGAAAGAAAATGTATAGAGGGCACGTACGACTGTAACAAGTATCACCAGTATTGATGATGAAATATTGGACGTCTTAGCAGCAGAAGATGATGAAGAGCCAGCAGACAAAGACATCAATTTCGGCATCGACACTTAACCATCCACCCTTCCCCCCTCACTCTCACCCTTCCCATTCATGCAATCAGAAAAACAAGAAAAATACAAAAACAATACTGCTCAGTATGATAGTCTCAGTTTTACCCCAGGTTTCAACTGGTGTCTCAGTTTCCTTTTTTTTAAAGACCATCATCTTACTTACCTACGATATGTGCCTAGCAGCATACAGACTCTGTAGCAGAACCTAGATCACACCAATTTGACTCCAATACCATGCACTGTTAAATACTGTACAATTCTCTTTCTAATGTGTAGGCAGTGCACCACACCCTTTGGATAGGACAAGGATTACCACATTGAAAAAAACCAATGGCATCACAGAGGAATAGATGATGATAGCACAATGAAGAAGACAAGATGAGTGGCACCTCGCACATTGGCCGTATTCTTTTATCTTAGTTGTCTTCTCTTCTAAGCACTCACTGAACTTTACCATACCTTAGGCATCAAATGGGCTATGATTGGTACTAGGATATGGACATGGGGACACATTGATGAAATGGACCTACAGATGCCTTTTGTCATATACTGGATTCTACACTCCACTTCCACTATAACATCCTGCTCAAATCAATATCCATCCAATCCCCACTCAATCCAGTTCACATATCCAATCTGATACACTTGTCTGATCCATGTCCATATCCAATCCATGTTCATATCCAAAACCATTCCCACACACCTGCACATTAACCCTTTTAGGATATACCTGTGCCACTGGCTCTCAGTCATCCCTGCCTCCAGCTATCAGTTATCTCTGCCTCCATCTCGATAAGTTATTCCATACAAGTTTTATCTCCGAGTTCATAGCCTGATGTTTTGCTGTACTTACTATTATGTTTCTGACATAGCTGTTACAATTGTTGTATGCCCCTCTATTTTCTCCTTCTTACTTACACTCTTTATGCTTACTTCATCATTTCCTTGTATATCACTTTCGCCCACGGTCACTTGAACTTATGTTCATACGTGACTCATCTTGACTTGGCTTCACTCATGACTCACTTCGACTCTCTATGATATCATACGTTCAACACGTTGTACTTTAGCTGCCTTCCTTCTTCAGTTATGCAGCCTGTTTATATCTGACGAGCTTGCCCTAAAGTCCCTTTTACTTTAGTATATAAGTGCTCATAGATATACTGTATTTCCTCATTCTAATCTTACTGGGTTTTACCTGGATTCTTCCTTCGCTAAGGACCCCAATCCTTAGTCATCTAAGATGGTATCTAAGCTTAGCACACCTAAGTCTTAGTCTAAAAGCAAGCTTACTTGCCTTGACTCAGCTAATTCCATGTACCTTATACTCGGACCTACCCACATCATTGTAGAACGTATTCAACTCAGCCAGTCTAGTCCTCTCCGGTACATGACTATCTTCATCACTTACCTTGACCTGTGCTAGACCTCTGTCCAGCTAGTACAATGAACCCACAACTCTTGAAACTTCTTGTTTGAGGCAGTTGTGTTCAGAACTATCCCAGTTCATAACAAAAGATTAGAATCCTTTTGAAATCATTGACTATCTAGTCTTTGGCCCCCACCCACCGAACTGATCAAGAAAAGCCCTAGCAGACAGCAAGACAGTGTGTTTAGGCATGAAGGTTTAAACTCCTGTGACATTGCTATTTGCCCAGAATGTCTACAAAAGAACATGAATTCAAGATTGGTATGCCTACCGTCTTTGATGGTGATCACACCACTTCGAAGTCCTTCTTCTTATCGTGCCATGCATATATGGACATCAATGAGAAGTTGTACACCACTGATACACAGAAGATCATCTTTATCTGCTCCTTTATGGAAAAGGGAAATGCCTGCTTATGGAAGGAACATTTCCTTGAAGAAGTCCATGTGAAGACACCCCATGTATATGGCAAACTCAATGACTTCCTTAAAAGTTTCAATAAGGCATTCGCACCCCTTGATCCAGCTAGATCCATGATTACTAAACTCTGTGACTTGAAGCAGGGAAATAAGGACCTGTAGATATACACAGCTGACTTTGTTCTCCTTGCCGATCAGGTGGGAATCACCAACAAATTAACTAGGATCCAGTTTTTCCAGGATGGTCTCAACATGGGTATCCTTACCTGATTGTTTAACACTGGAGATGTCCCTGAAACCCTTGATGGAGTTATTGAAACATGTGTCAACATCGACAACTCCTATCACCGCCTCCAGTCCATTCATAATCGTCACACACCACAAAAGAAGTCCCAGAAGTACGGAAACTCCCAATACTCATCCTCCCATGATCCAAACACGATCGAAGTTGACCGCCTTACTCATGCTGAGAAGGTCGATCTAATGAAGAAGGGTAAATGCTTTAATTGCAAGCAGCCCAGACACCATGCCAATGGTTGTCCAAAGAAGAAGGAGAGATCTATCCTGTATGCCAGACTGAAACTGAAGCTTCAGGGTCTGGGTCGAAGATTGAAGAAATCGAAAGTGATGATGAAGAAACCATCAGGCAGTTGGCTCAGGATTTTTAATTTGGAGAAATAAATCGACATATGTTTCTCCATCTGTACTACTATGACTTGTATGTGCTGTAGGTGAATGAAAAGAACTTTGCATTCCCATTACCCTTATCTCATGCACTTGCCCGAAATCCATCGAAACCACTGCCATCATTGATTCCAGAGCTGCCAGAACTTTCATTTCCGAAGAATTCATGAAGCTCCACAATATCTCATGAAGAAAACTTAGTAAACCATTCAAGGTTACTACCACCGATGGCTCCTATGTAAAAGGAGGCCCGATCACACACTACTGCCTACTTGTTGTCAAGATAGATGAATGGACAATGTATGGGAAATTTAATATCACCCATCTTGGACAAAGGGAGCAGATTCTCCTTGGTATCCCTTGGCTGCGTGCCATGAACCTGGTCATTGACTGGACCGCTGAAACAGTGACACTATCATGCACCAAGAAGTCGGATCTTATCGAAATAGATGTCGACACCGATAGAAAGAAGGCAAAGCTTCCCCTTCTATTCAACCACCCTACTCCGAAATGGAAGAATTTGGAACTTCCACGATCGACCAGTGCATCGTCGATGCCCATAACCATCACTGCCCCATTAGTAAACTCTTCCCCTGCTTCAGAGCCCATCATTGATCCTTCACCACCAGCCATTCCTCAGGCCAAACCACCTTCACCCATGATTACCCAGCTGACTCTCCCCAGTGAAACTCTCCCTTGACACCCTATATCCCCTATTCCTAAACCCGAGAAGAGATGAAACGAAAGGGAATCATCACCTCGACCACCACCTATTCCAAAAGAACAACGACCATTTGAGGAACAATGAGAACATGTTAGAAAAGCAGATGAGTCACATGACAGAGTACGAGTTGGTAAGAAAGTATGATTGGACTTTATGGAGGGACGAGTCACAGAAGAAGAGTTTTTATGTGGTGAACCATTCCTTGCGCCCGACCACCCCTTACCTATCAAAGAGTCACCACCCACATTAATACCTTCCCCTGATGATGAAGACAAACCCTCCTTCGATACCATGCAAGATGTATGGATGGAACCAGAAGTCCACAACATCACCACCTACAAACTAAGGGAAGGGGAATTCCTGGTGGAATACGACGTAGAGGGTCTGCAAATGAGGATTGTCAAGGAGGTCTCTATGGATACTCCTCTTACCCACGATGGTACCTCCAGACTTGAGCAGCTCCTGAATTACTCTCAAGTTTCTCTCGCTCTGCCCTCTTTTGAAGAGACTACCAAATTCAATAACAAAGCTCAAGAATTTGCAATGGAGGAGGAGGAGAAGAAAAAGAAGAGCTTCGAAGAACTCGTTCCACTGTACCTTCATGATTTCCAGGATATCTTTATGAAGGAAGAGCTTAATAAACTCCCACCTGAACGACCTGGTATCGACCATCAAATCGAAACCAAACCTGGGTTCGTCCCTCGCACGTCTAAGGTTTATCCCCTATCTGGAAAGGAGAGAGAAGCCGTTAAAACCTTCATCGATGAAAATGTTGCTGAGGGGTTCATTTCTGAATCAAAATCACCCCAAGCTAGTGGATTCTTCTTTGTAGGAAAGAAGAGTGGAGAATTATGCCCTTGTCAAGATTACCACTACATCAATGACTGGACGATCAAGAACGCATACCCACTTCCCCTTCCCGTCACCTTGATAGCTCAACTTCACAATGCCCAGTTCTTCACTAAAATGGATAATAGATCGGGATATAATAACATCCGCATTCACCCTGATGACCACTGGAAAGCCGCATTCACCACTGAGTTTGGCCTCTACAAACCTAATGTAATGTTCTTTGGTTTGTGTAACTCCCCTGCCACATTCCAAGCCTACATGAACCGAATGTTCCAGCAAGAAATCAACGAGGGGTGGATGGTCATCTACATGGACGATATCCTAATCTTTTCAAAAATGCTTGAAGAACACCAGAAGTGTACGTGATGAATCCTAGAGCGCATACGACAGGAATGGCTATTCCTGAAACCAGAAAAGTGCATGTTCGATGCTGAAGAAGTCGAATACCTCAGAATGATCATCTGACCGGGAGAAGTTGCCATGGATACCGCTAAAACTAAAGGTATTGCCGAATGGCCTACTCCATGGACCATAAAGGACCTTCACTCCTTCCTCGGTTTCTGTAACTTCTATCAAACCTTCATTTCCCATTTTTCCGATATTGTCTGACCATTAATTGATTTGACGAAGAAGAACGCCAATTTTGATTGGACAACCGAATGTCAGGATACTTTCAACATCCTGAAGACGAAGTTCACCCAGCAACTGGTACTTCGAAATCCAGATCTGTTCTGGCAATTTGCGGTTGCCACTGATGCTTCCCTCATAGCAACAGGGGCTGTTTTACTTCAAACTGATGAGAACGGGGTTTATCACCCCTGTGCCTACCTTTTGCAATCCCTTAACCCTGCTGAACACAATTATCAAATCTTTGATAGGGAATTGCTTGCCGTCATCCACGCCCTTACTGAATGGCACCATTATCTCGAAGGGAGTCCCCATCCCGTTGTTGTCTTTACCGACCACAAGAACCTGCTGTACTTCAGGACAGTGCAGAAACTGACTCAACGTCAAGCCTGCTAGCAACTTATCCTTTCCACCTTTGATATTGAACTTCACCACGTTGCCAGTGCTAAGCTGGCCGCTCCTGATGCCCTCTCCCGTCGCCCTGATCATGATACTGGTGGTCATGATAATGAAGATACTGTTCTTCTTCCTGATTCCCTTTTTGTCCGACTCATTGATACAGATTTACTTGATGTATTGGGCTCTTCTGACCCTCTTGATGATCCACTTTTCAAAATGGCATCAGACGCCCTAGATTGTGTATGCCTTCCTCCCATGAAATCCGCTCTCTCTGACTGGAGGATTGACAACAGTATCCTTTACTTCTGCGACCATGCCTACATTCCCCCAGCCCACCATGCTTCCCTTCTCTCCTGCCATCATGATCATCCCTCTGCGGGCCACCCTGGTTGTTTTAAGACCGAAGAACTTGTCAAGTGTGAAGCTTGGTGGCCCTCTATGGGGGCCTATATACAGAAATACATTGAGGGTTGTGCCCTTTGTCAGCAAATGAAGGTGGATACCCACCCTGTTCGACCACCTCTTACTCCTATTCCATCCTTGGCTACTCGCCCATTCTCCCAGCTCTCCGTTGACCTGATCACTGACCTTCCCGTTAGTAATGACTTTGATAGCATTATGGTCGTGGTAGACCATGGGCTTATGAAGGGGGTAATTCTCATCCCCTGTTTAAAAACAATCACCTCAGAAGGCATAGCAAAGCTATTTTTGGAACATGTCTACTGATGCTTTGGCCTTCATGACAAAGTCATCTCGGACCGCAGCCCACAATTCCTCTCCAGATTCTTGAAGGAACTTGCCCGACTCCTTAACTACCAGATTGCCCCATCCACTGTATACCATCCTCAGACCAATGGCCAGACTGAAAGACTCAATCAAGAACTCGAGACCTACCTCCGCATTTATTGTCGGAACAATCCCAATGAATGGGTAGAACACCTCCCTATCGCTAAATTTGTCCATAACCATCGGAAACATGATGCCCGAAATGCTTCTCCCTTCTTCCTCATGATGGGATATGAACCCTGTGCTATCCCTCACATCATTCCTGACTCCACTGTACCATCAGCAGAGGAATGAGTGCACTCTCTGCAGAAGATAAGAGAAGAAGCGATTGCATGCCACAACTTGGCAATGCAGAGAATGACAGAATGATCCCATGGGAAGAAATATACTCCATGAAAGATAGGCGATAAGGTATGGCTCTCCACAGAAAACCTTCGCCTAAAATTACCATCTCAAAAACTTGCACCAAAAAGATACAGACCATTCCTGGTCGAAGGAGTTCTATCCCCTATCACATTTAAACTCAGATTACTGAAACAATGGAAGATTCACCCTGTGTTCCACGCTTCCATCTTATCATCCTATAGTGAAACTGATGTACACAGACCGAACTTCCTTGAACCACCTCCTGACATCATTGAAGAAGAAGAGGAATACAAAGTTGATGCAATACTCGCACATAAAGGGACCAGCAAATGCCAATGGTATCTGGTATCCTGGAAAGGATATTTGTCAGCAGATAATGAATGGATCCCAGAAGACAATCTCCGAAACTCCACTCGAATTCTGAAGGCATATAAGACATGACATGCCCTCTAATGTCCATCATCCACCTCAGAACCTCCTGTCCTCAGTGAATTACTTGATTATGTCTTCTGCCTCCTATGCCTCTGACTCTGAAATCACCCTTGTCAACTGCCCCTTGTTCATTACACCAGTGCCTCTTACCCAACAATACACTATTGCAGACCTTGAAGACCTGGCCCAAGAAAATTACCATAATGTTGTTGCCGACATCCAAAACACATCCCTCATCATCTCTGCCCTCCTCTGCGAAGGGCATGCCATCGAAATCGATAACCGACTCCACCGAGAACATAACCATGTCCCCCAGCTCATTGTCAACCTCATCCGTACTGCCTCCCTCTTGGGCAGACTTGCTGCTGACATTAAAGATCATCATGTCCAGCAACGCCTTTACCACATCAAAAGATGCATTCAGCACTATGGTGTGCTGCTGCTTCCTGATACTTTTAAGAGCGACGTTGAAGAAGTTATCGACATCATATCCGAACGTCGAGCAGGCATTGCATGCCCTCCCTCTCCGCACTGCACTGAGCGAATGCATACATCACTTACCACCTCTTATTCAACACCTTATCCTCATGTCGATGCCATTCATGGCTTATTATCTAGTGTCAAGGAGGCATCCACGTTCATCGTGAAAGATCTTCACTTTTGTGTGGCAGGAAGTCCAAGTGCACAGAAGATGTTAGAAAGAATAGCCACAACCTCCCTTCCCTCATATGCTGAGAAGACACACCCAGATTAGGTCAGCAACACTACTCTCGTGGCGCAGCTTATGTTATTGAAAATCCATCCTCCTATGACTATTCCCTTGGAGGAAGAACTTGCATCTACCACCCATATCTTGGAGGAAACCAATTTCACATGCACCAAGGAACACCCAGCGGCACTTTACACCACTTTCTCAGAAACGCATGAGAAAATAATTGCTGCTAAGACCACCTCAGATGTGTTCAAGATCCATCAGAGTCTTCCCACCGCGACTCTTACCAATCCCTCTGCCTCTGGGCAAGTTCCTGTTGAAACTCTTGGTCACACTTCTCCCTCCCCACCTGAAGAACTACTCACTGCTGCTGAAAAGCACAATACACCATTGTCACCACCCCCTTTTCAGGGATCCCTTCCAGATGACTGACCATCTCGAAACCAAAAACATCATTGCAGCATGGCATTGGGCAAGGCAAGAGTGAGATCTGCTAGCCCTAAACCAGTTCCTATCCCTTCCCCACTCCATCAATCTCATTCCAACTGCAATGAGAATATGAAATGCCGCTTCTGTCACGACTAAAGCCACTGCCAAGCTACCTGCCCGCAATACAAATGCCGTATCTGCGAATGGTTTGAGCCTGGACACCTTACGCTGTATTGCCCTCAGTTTCACGGAGTTCCACCATTCACTCTTACATACAAAGATGAAGGGTTCTATGAGGCACTTTGTATCTGGGAGACATACCTTGATTCCGTCCACTCCACCATCCTGCGAATTGACAAGAAGCAGAGAGATGAGCTTAGATGCAGGGGTGCGGAAGAAGCCGCATACATGATGCATCACACTGGTGGGGATGATGATGACAGAGATGACTATGAATTCTCTGATGATCCTATCTACTACCATAATCAAGATGACTAAGTCGGTGACTTTGTCTGTAAAATGGGGGTAATGTTACAATCATTGTACGCCCCTCTATTTTCTCCTTCTTACTTATGCTCTTTATGCTTACTTCATCATTTCCTTGTATATCACTTTCACCCATGGTCACTTGAACTTACGTTCATATGTGACTCATCTCGACTCAGCTCCACTCATGACTCACTTCAATTCTCTATGATATCATATGTTCAACACGTTGTACTTTAGCTGCCTTCCTTCTTCAGTTACACAGCCTGTTTATATCTGACGAGCTTGCCCTAAAGTCCCTTTTACTTTAGTATATAAGCACTTGTAGATATACTGTATTTCCTCATTCTAATCTTACTGGGTTTTACCTGGATTCTTCCTTCACTAAGGACCCCAATCCTTAGTCATCTAAGATGGTATCTAAGCTTAGCACACCTAAGTCTTAGTCTAAAAGCGAGCTTACTTGCCTCAACTCAGCTAGTTCCATGTACCTTATACTCAGACCTACCCGTGTCATTGTAGAATGTATTCGACTCAGCCAGTCTAGTCCTCTCCGGTACTCGACTGTCTTCATCGCTTACCTTGACCTGTGCTAGACCTCTGTCTGGCTAGTACAATGAACCCATGACTCTTGAAGCTTCTCGTTTGAGGCAGTCGTGTTCAGAACTATCCCAGTTTGTAACAATAGCTTGGACTATGCTTACTTACCTTCTGGCATGCTACCTACAGTATATAAACTTGTAGTACAACTCCTGCAGACCTCAGTCTGATCATTGCTTATATCCTTACTTATCCTGCTGTCTATATAACTCTGTTTCCATTCTCACTTGGGCTCCAGCCCTTGTAAGTCTCTGGCTCTAGACTATGGGAGTACTCCCTAGTCTGGAGCCTTGACTCTCTGTTATATAATCACTTTCAGACTTTGTCTGATTGTAGCCTATCTTCTGTTCCATCTTCAACTCTACCTGCAGTAGTCTTCCTCTGTTAGTTTCTACTTTGGACCTTGTCCAAAGTAGTCTATACTCTCTCTACTTCACATCTGAACCTACTCCTCTGTTATGAACTGGGATAGTTCTGAACACAACTGCCTCAAACAAGAGGTTTCAAGAGTCATGGGTTCATTGTACTAGCTGGACAGAGGTCTAGCACAGGTCAAGGTAAGCAACAAAGACAGTCGAGTACCGGAGAGGACTAGACTGGCTGAGTCGAATACATTCTACAATGACACGGGTAGGTCCGAGTATAAGGTACATGGAACTAGCTGAGTTGAGGCAAGTAAGCTCGCTTTTAGACTAAGACTTAGGTGTGCTAAGCTTAGATACCATCTTAGATGACTAAGGATTGGGGTCCTTAGTGAAGGAAGAATCCAGGTAAAACCCAGTAAGATTAGAATGAGGAAATACAGTATATCTACAAGCACTTATATACTAAAGTAAAAGGGACTTTAGGGCAAGCTCATCAGATATAAACAGGCTGTGTAACCGAAGAAGGAAGGCAGCTAAAGTACAATGTGCTGAACATATGATATCATAGAGAGTCGAAGTGAGTCATGAGTGAAGCCAAGTCAAGATGAGTCACGTATAAATGTATGGTCAAGTGACCATGGGTGAAAGTGATATACAAGGAAATGATGAAGTAAGCATAAAGAGCATAAGTAAGAAGGAGAAAATAGAGGGGCGTACAACGATTGTAACACCTCTATAGTAGTCATACCATCCATCCATCCATCCATCTGTCCATCCATCTATCCATCCATCCATCTGTCTATCCATCTGTTTGTCTATTTATCCATCCATCTATCCATCTGTCTGTCTATCCATCTGTCCATCTATCCATCTGTCCATCCATCCATCATCCATCTGACACTCCACTACTCCTACCTTCAAACATCCATACCTTTGGACACCCATACCTTTGGACGTCCATACCTTCAGATCTCCATACCTCCAGACCTTTGGACCCTTGGTCCTATGGTCCTATGGTCCTGTCCTATTCTATCCTTCAACCTATTGTGTGACATCCTTCACTTGTTCTATTCTGGACTTCGTCCAAGTGGTCTTGTCATCATCCCCTATCATCCGGAAATATTTCCAGCACATTCCTGCTGTGACAGTCTAGCTGGTGCTAGCCTTGCATAGGTCCATTTCCATTATTGTCTAGCCCCTATACCACTGTGGCAGTCAAACATTCTGTGACTTGCCAATAGTCATTTTATGAAGTTTACACCAAACCCCATCATTTCCGAGGTTTTGGACCCTTGGACCCGCAGTTTTCGAGATTCCCATGCTTCAGATACCTTTGCACTTGTCCTCCCTATGTCCAGTCTAGTCCTAGCTAACCCCACTGGTGAGTTGTCAATTATTTTGCACATTATTATGCCTTGTGCACCATTATTACATGTATTATCATAAGCCACAGTACCTCATGGCTTTTTACATACAAACATCGGCCAAAGTGGACTCACCTAGTTTCACCTATACCATTCCAGACTTTCATGTAGCATGTTATAAGGGACCCGTAGACACTATTCCATACCATCCTGTAGAAGGGGGATCGCCCCAGATACTTGGTCCCTGTCTAACAAGCCATAGGCAGGCAATATTATCATTCATTCATTATCATTGTGCAAAACACTATCCTCATCATCATATCGACCCTCCCATTACATCTATAACAACCCAAAGCACCTGCACTCTTTTATTATCCTCTCAGTCATTACCAACCTGCGGACCCGAAATTCCCATGCATTGGACATCCTGTATAGCCATCAGATTTGCCCATAGAGCTTCGGACTTTTGAGTCCCATATAGTGTGCACTTTCTTTTACCTCAGTAGACAGCAGATCCCTTGGGTCAAACATACTTGTCCTACAAGTGTAGCAGCTAGGCAAGACTTCGACATATACTAGACTAGGTGGTAGTTCACTATCAGCCTAGCTAGATTGTAGTCTTTACACCACATAGCACGACCACCCCTAACCCTAATGCTATCAATATAAACAGTTACCAAGGTTACTGCACCCTTGCTGGACTACCATGCTGCAGTACTGAGCCACATTCCACGAACCGATGCCCATTGAATGCCCATGCCATGCCAACTAGTTCCATTTGGTGCATAGTACATTCCCATCTACCACTGCTAATCCCACAGCAAGCTTTATTACATGTAGAACACATGCTGCAGCACATGCAGCACTATTACATATTGCTATGGCTAAGTCTCATGTACTCGCTACTACTTTTGCCTATTGATTCTACATATTTACAATGTATGATAAAAGACTGCTGCCTTCTCCTCCATTCAACACTCCCCTTCTACTGTACAGTGGTAGGAGAAGTCACTTACTATCATTCTTATATCATATCACTCATTTGATGGGATTCCTGTACCACTACTGCTATCACTATACAGAAATACATCTTCTTTGAAATCCAAATATCTCTAAGAATTCTTTGACAGTCTTCACCTTCGACACTACCCTCACCACTACCATCACTAAGCATTGGTGTCATCATCATCATGCCATCACTCTTTGCTGTCCCTTGGCATACAGTGCTATCATAGTTATCAGTATGTGCTATCATACCGCTCATCGCTAGTGCTTCCCATGGTATCATCAGTATCCATTGGTGTTACAATCATTGTACGCCCCTTACTTTCTTTTCTCTTTCCCTCTGATTATGTCATCATTCCCTTGTATATTACTTTCGCTCACGGTCACTTGACCGTACGTTCATACGTGACTCATTTTGACTATGACTCGTTCTGACTTTCTTCCTACGTCATACGTTCAACACGTTGTATTTCACTGCCTTCCTTAACAGGATACGTAGTCGTTACTTATCTCCTCGAGCCTGCCCTAGACGGCCTATCTACTTACGTATATAAGCTCGAGTAGATACGTTGTATTTCCTTATTCTAATCTTACTGGGTTTTACCTGGATTCTTCTTTCGCTAAGGACCCCCAATCCTTAGTCGTCTAAGATCGTATCTAAGCTTAGCACACCTAAGCCTTAGTCTAAAGCGACGCTTACCTGCCTCGACTCAGCTAGTTCCGTGTAACCCTACTCGGAGCTATCTTCGTCGTTGAAGAACGCATCCGACTCAGCCAGCCTCGTACTCCTTCGTACTCGGTTGTCCTCGTCGTTTGCCTTACCCGAAACCACGACTCTCGATACTGCTTGTTTGCGGCAGTCGTGTTCAGAATTATCCCAGTTCATAACAATTGGCATCATTGGTATCCATCTTTCTCAGGGTGCTTAGCATCAGCATTCATGGAATTCACAGTGCTATCAGTGGCATCGCTACCACTATCACCAGCATCACCTTATAGGAGTATCACACGTCTCTTATCAGTGCTTGACGAAGTATATCAACTAGCAACCCCTTGGGTCAAATGTTCTTGCCTTGCAAGTATAGCAGCTAGGTAGACACTTGACATATACTAGTCTAGGGGGTGGTTCACCATCACTCTAGCTAGATTGTAGTCTTTACACCATGCTCATCCAGAAGTCCTTTGGAGCTCCATTGAGCTATCCTGCCCTAGAGTTTGTCCAGACTTCACCAGAACTCTCCCTAGGACTTCATCCGAAATTAAGGGGCAATACTTAGGTAAGGGGCACAGTGTATGAGCTGAGGTCAAAGCCCTTTATGATCCGTTAACCCTCTGAGCACATCTCTAACACCTTTCCCTTCCAGTGCACTCCAAGCAGCCATGGACAAAATGGATACCAACTGCTTGCTCATGCATGAGTGCCTCCATCTGCATGAAGCGAGCCTCTAGATGTTCTAACTCAGCCTGCATGTGAAGCTGCACACCTGTACCTCTGCCAAGAGCATCCTCCATGTATCACCTAACCTCCTCATCTGTGCTTTCCCCTTCCTCAGACAACTCAGATTCCTGCTACATGTTTTCCAAGCTGCACATTCATGTATTTGTAGCTTGCTTGCACTCATCTGCCTCTCCCTTGTATCAGTACTACTATTGAGATTGGGTGACTAAGCTTCCGAATATAGTATAATTGCAGTGACCATCACGCTGTGACAGGAGGGGGACCTCTGAAGTATGTGCTATATTCTAGTTTTGCACACCGTCGACCAACTGTTTTTCAAACCCCCAAATTTTTCTGAACAACGGGCAAAAAATGCCTCGCCAATGCAACTGTGAACTCCCCTATTAGAATCTTGGTGGTCATTTCTTCCAAAGAACACCAGGACAATCGGTGTTGTCTCATTTGTTTATTGCCTGAGACTTCACGTTCATGTAATGCCCTGGAACTCAGAGTCACGATTAGCACACGACTGCACTGTGCCCATCCAGCCTAGCAGTGTCAGTCACACCGAGTGATACAGGTTGCTCCACATGCTCAGAGCACGAGCCAAGAATTTTCCTCGTGGCCGTGAATATAGGAATCGTGCCTCTTGCGTGCCGGTGGAGGATTAGAACTTTTAGTAGCATCACATGGGTTGGTCCATCTAACATGCGACTCTATAGATAAATGTACTTCATACACATGGCAGCCGCAGGCAAGTTGCAATGGTCACTCTCCCCGGGATTAGCCTGAACGCACATGCTATATTACGGAGGTGACGCACATGGATATCGGGTAATAATTAGGTTTTGTTGACTAAACATGATGTTTCAGGTCCATCGACACGTATAACGAAGTATCTTTTCAGTTCTGCCAGCTCAGCGACGGCAAGATGTTGGAATGCAATTAGCCACGTCAAATCCGATGATTGAATACGTACCCACTGATTCGGTCAGGGTCGATCCTATTATATGAGGATGCACGAAATCGCAAAATCCTCGTGAGCGCCGGCTTTCGTGTCCGCCCATTGACGATGAAGGTCATCACTCTACTCACGCTCCCCTTTGCGGCTGCTCTCGCTGGTGCTGTAACCTTCAAGGGCTGCAAGCACAAAGTGAAAGAGAGTATCCACGGTCCACCCCACGGATGGCACGAGCAAGCTCCTGCACCAAAGCACCACATACTCGAGCTCAAGATCGCTCTTCCTCAGCCCAAGTTCCCAGAACTCGAGAAGCACCTCTGGGAGATAAGCGATCCAAGCCACGCACGTTACGGGGCGTACTTGTCGAAGGAGGAGACCGAAGAACTCATGGCTCCCCACCCCGAGACTCTGGATATCGTCAGCGAATGGCTGGCTTTACACGGTCTGGGTGAAGGAGATGTTATCCGTTCATCTGCACGCGATTGGGTTACTATTCGTGTCCCAGTCGGTCTTGCAGAAGAGATGCTGGATACTGTGAGCAAAACAATGATATCTTCGGATATTACGGTTTATTGACTAGTCTATACCTAGACTTATTATGTTTACACGCACACTGAGACAGGAGAGAGCATTGTCCGGACTACGAGATATAGTCTCCCTGACGTCTTGCACAATCATGTTGATCTTATTCAGCCTACGACCATGTTTGCTCGTTTCAAGGCGTTCAAGACTACAGTGCACAAGCATAATCAGATACATGCTGCGGTCTCCCACCGTCCAGGCGAGCCAGGCAAAACGATCACGGGGCCTGCGGGTAATCCCGTCAATGCGAGCTGCAATGAAATCATCACCCTTTCTTGCTTGAGGCAGCTGTATAATGCTGAGGACTATAAATCAAATGCTAAAAACCACAACAAGCTGGGTCTCACGGGATATCTTGAGCAGTACGCTAATGATAGAGACCTTCAGCGATTCTACGAGGCCCAAAATCCGCCTGCTCACGGCTCAAACTATACCCTGATTTCAATTAATGGTGGGTTGCAATCCGGGCTTCGCGATAGTTATGTTGTTCATTTGCTTCTCAGGCGGACAGAACCTACAGAACTATAAGGAGGCAGGTCTGGAAGCCAACCTTGACACTCAGTTTGGTTTCGGACTCGCATGGCCCACTCCCGGAACATTTTACACCACTGGCGGCAAGCCCCCTTTCATCCCCGACGCGGCGACGCCGAACAATACAAATGAGCCATACTCACAAGTGGGTTCAAGCCATCACAATTACAGTTCAATGCATTGATAACTACGGTCTTCAGTGGCTTGAATACATGCATAGACACCATGATATTCCCCAGACAATCTCTACCAGTTACGGTGATGATGAACAATCTGTCCCGTACACCTACGCGACCCGCGTTTGCGCTGGTATGGCGTCTCTCGGTGCTCGCGGAGTCACTTTGTTGTTTTCCTCTGGTGATGATGGTGTTGGTGATAATAATCCAGACCCTGCCACTCAGAAATGTAAATCGCATGACGGGAAAACAAAATTCTTGCCAACGTTCCCCGCTTCCTGCCCATAGTGAGTGACATCTTTAATCGAGGAGTACAGTGACCAATTTGGACCAAAGCGTGACTACTGTTGGCGGTACTACCAACATCCCAGAGGTTGCTTCGAACTTTTCTGCTGGTGGATTCAGCAACTATGTAAGTAATTTCTGCTTCTCATAAACACCTTCTGACCCATACATTACAATAAGTTTGCTCGTCCTGCGTACCAGGATGCTGCTGTCTCTGAGTACTTGGAGAAGCTTGGCCCGGACACCTACAAAGGTCTTTATAACTCGTAAGTCACTACAGACTGGCAAACGCGCTATGCACAATTGACTCACCACGATATCTAGCTCCGGACGTGTACGTTTATTCCTCAACTTGCAAAACACTCACAGCAACTATACTTGTAGGCATTTCCTGACGTAGCAGCACAATCAACATACTTCTATATCATCTACCAAAACCAGTCGAATCCGATCGACGGTACATCCTGTGCCGCGCCCTCCTTTGCTGCATTTGTAGCCATGCTGAACGATGCACGGATCAATGCTAACAAGGCTCCTCTTGGCTTCCTGAATCCATTCTTATATTCCACTGGTTATAAGGCATTAAACGATATCACAGAGGGACACAACCCAGGATGTGGAACTAAGGGCTTTAACGTAGGTCATGTCTATACGCCTTCAAGTCACATTATTAATGTGATACCTGCATACAGGCCAGCGTCGGATGGGATCCTGGTGAGTTCATGAAAGCAACGGAGTCATGAGATGTCCACATGCTGATCATACTTGTAGTCACCGGATACGGCACGCCCGACTTTAAGAAATTGAAGGACTTGGTCTTATCTATGCCTTGAAATATATACACGCGAAACCCATTGTGGTAGACAGGGTTTAGTAAAATTAATATGCATGTACGTGCATCACATACATTCACTCCTTCGAGTCTTTCAGGTTTTAGAACAATTTTACACAAGTGGGAAACGCTATGTACTAAGCGATTCAAGGCAGTGATCGATGCTATGGACAAGGTCATTTGCACTAGCAAAGCGATGTCTTAATTTTTCACCTCCGTATCCACTCCTTGAGGTTTTAGTATTGGATGAACCGGCACAGAATGACCACTTCTGAAGGTGCTTGAGAGTAAAGCTATACATAGAGTTGACGAGGTCCATCAGAGTGTCTAATCCCACATAATTTCCAGGGCTGCCAGCAAAGGGTAAAAGACCTTCCATCATGATAGTTCACCCCGCGGGTGATAGTACAAGCATGTTCCCGCGCCCATGCACCACATGACATCCATGATATTCAAGCTCAAGCTCACTCTTCCTCAAGACCCAAGTTCGCGGAGCTCGAGTGACACCCCAGACCTGGGAAGCAAGTCACCCAAAGTCATGTTGATCTAAGATTAATTTCCCCCTAGACCATTCCCGTCTGTGGGTTCTGGGGAATGTTAACTAAGGAACGACTGTCTTCATTTCGTAGTAGTAAACAGAGCCGAGGGGCTGGCAAGGCACGTTGCAGTCTGATAGAAGCTACTAGTAGGACACATGAGGTAGTAGAATTGCGTGCGACAAGACGGCCGAGACGGACAGAAGCATCCAGTGATAGACCGGTGACCGGAACAGCATGAGGTGCTGAAGATGGGCCAAGAAGCGATAGAGTCAAGGGCTCGAAAAAGGAAAAGAACATCCCGGAAACTAATCATCCGAGGTTCGTACCATGCGTACACTTCTTGCGTCGAGTTACGTCCAGACCTGACCGCATTGTGCAGGCTTTGTTATTGTTCACGCGGAACCGGTGAGCCAAACTTCTTCCCTGCTGCCCTAGTTATAAGAATGAGGTTCTGCGTACCATTAATGTGATAGCGAAGCTTTCGACCCCATCCTCTCGCGTGTTGGGGCATTATCGATGCTATGTTCTAACTCCTGGTCTTTTATTGAACCACTCAAATATGTTCCACTACTGTTTGAATGCATCAATGAAAGGTTAGACCATTACGGGGTCATAAATAATGCGAGAGCTTTTCCAATGTTGTTGTGAGAATCGAAAATATACTGTAAGTGTAGCAGCTCACTCTGCTCCGCACTCATGTCCGGTCTAGACAGGGGAACAGAATCTTTCCAGTTGGAGCTACACTGACAGTCGGTTACGAGGCATGAATAATGGCCCTACTGGCACTGGCTGCGGTGGAGGTCAAGTTGCGGTAGCCAATTCAAATTGGGACGTGGAAATGAGTTACATAAAACAGGTTGATCAACCTCATTAGTAGTGTACTTGATTTTTGACTCAGAACAAGTTGAAGTTGTGAATTTTGTTTCTGGTGCGAAGTTAGAGACTTTCTAGCCAAGTATGAAGCAGACTCTGAGCAGTGAGCGCTGGTGAGCACTACTAGTATCAACGTGGTTCTGTTTGGCTGTGCAGGCCCCATGCAGCAGCTCGTGTCCTCAGGCTCCTGTGGCAAGCGCCTACTCGTCCTTCAAAGCTTCAACGTTCAACTGCATTCCGCAACCATCCAGCGAGCTTTCCACAGCAGAATAGACTGAAACCTCCCTTCCAATTTTATCACGCTTTGCACTCTACATCAATCGACAGCTTGGTCGCTCCACGATAAGTCTTACAAGCTTCGATTCGAATCTTCGTACGTTGTCCTTATAGATAATTTTCGCCTAAATTATTTCTAACTGCACCTCGGAACCCAGCCAGTACTTTCAGTTGGTTCATTGTATCTCGTATATCACAACCTTCATCAATGAGTAACGATCAATGTCAGTACTTCCATTTCTTAGATCTTATCTCTCGCATGCTCTCTGACCTCTTTGACAGTTTCTGAAGGGACTTGGGGGAGACTCTCCCAGGTCGCTGTCAAGGGCGCTCAATATGACTCCCGCGAGCGTCAGCCCCACCCGAAATGTTTGGAAGGAACCCGAGTGGATCTCCTTAAATACATCCACGGATTCTTGAACGATACAGAGAAGAATCGTCTCATTTGGCTGCATGGCACGGCTGGTGTTGGAAAGTCTGCCGTTGCGTTTACAGTAGCTGAAAAGATGAGAGGTCTAAAAGTGACCGACGAGACGAATGTTGAAAAGCGGCTAGCGGGAACATTCTTTTTCTCTCGCAAACACACCAAACGTTGCACGGCTGGCTATTTCTTTGCAACGCTCGTCTACCAGCTTGCCACCAATTTTCCAAGCATCCAGCAAGATGTGAACAGAACCATCCGCAACAATCCCGCTCTACTAGACCCAGACACATCTCTCCGCGACCAGATGGAGGCTCTCTTTCTCCAACCCCTCCGGAAACTCCAATTTAGGTTGCGTGGATGTGCGCCTTTGGCGTTCGTTATCGATGCCCTTGATGAATGCACATCTAAAGAGCTTACCGATCTCATCCTTTCCCTTGCACACGCTCTTCGTGAGCCTGATCTTCCTGTGACCCACATTCTACTCACTAGTCGTTCGGAATCGCATATCTATGAAGTCTTTCAGAACGAAGAGGTGCATCCGCTAGTGTGCGAAATACCAGTGAAAACTGCTGGGGCGGGCGTTGCTACCATTATCTCGCTAGACGGTGCGGATGTCGACAATGACATTTATATATATTTGCAGCATTCATTCAAAAAGCTGCAATGCCGCCATCCCGATTTCCCGCAGCCATCGGAGGGCGACCTTGCGAAACTGGCAAGCCGAGCTGGCAGACGTTTCATCGTGGCGTCTACGATGATGAACTTTATTGTCGATGATGAAGATGATCCTCGTGATCGGTTGCAACTGATGCTCGAGCTGACGAGTGAGCTGCTACCAGGAACAGAGGTATACAAGTTATACGACCTTATCCTCTCCACCTGTGCCGACCCCAAGCGGGCATACCTGCACTTGTCCCTCGTTGCTGCTCTCACAGACCCCCTTCCCATCTCGCAAATCTCAACACTTCTTGGCCCTGGTTTGGGCAGCGGTGTGCAGACAACGTTGACTCAGCTACGGTCTGTCATGGATATCCCGACAGACAACACCCTCCCTGTGAATATCTATCACTCGTCCATTCGCGACTATGTTTCCGACCCCTCAAACTGCAGCCTCCCTCAATTACGCGATATCGCATTACCTCACCCTCACTCCCTACTCGCACGTTCTTCTCTCCGCTTGATAAATGCGATTCCAAAAAGCACGGCTCTCTTGGATGCACTCTCAGAACTGAAGAAGCAAAGCAACGCTATGCAATCTGAGGACCCCCATAAGTTAAAAGATTCATTATCGTTTCTTGTTCAGCCACTACAGCCACTGTCAGCTGTGATCTGTATGCTGTGGCTTCGAGGATATCGCACATCGGATTTACAGTCTTGGCTGAGGACTGTGGACGGGCGTGCCTGGCTGCATATCCAGGCAGGACAAAACTGGCTGCAGACCCAGGCAGGAGGAGACTGGCTGCAGACCGAGGGAGGAGAAGACTGGCTGCAGACTGAGGGAGGAGAAGACTGGCTGCAGTCCGAGGCAGGAGAAGACTGGCTGCAGTCCAAGGCAGGAGAAGATTGGCTGCAGATTCAGGCAGGGCGAAACTGGCTTCGGTCTGAGGGAGGAGAAAGCTGGCTGCAGACCAAGGGAGGGGAATGCTGGCTGCAGACCCAGGCAGGGCGAGACTGGCTACAGACCCTGAGAGGAGGAGACTGGCTGCAGACCGAGGGAGGAGGAGACTGGCTGCAGACCGAGGGAGGGAAAGACTGGCTGCAGACTGAGGGAGGAGAAGACTGGCTGCAGACTGAGGGAGGAGAAGGCTGGCTGCAGACCGAGGGAGGAGAAGACTGGCTGCAGACCCAGGCAGGACGACACTGGCTGCAGACCCAGGCAGGACGACATTGGCTGCAGATTCTGAGAGGAGAAGACTGGCTGCAGACCAAGGGAGGAGATGACTGGCTGCAGATCCAGGCAGGACGAAACTGGCTGCAGACCCAGGCAGGACGAAACTGGCTGCAGACTTGGGAAGGACGAGACTGGCTGCAGACCCAGGCAGGGCGGAACTGGCTGCAGACCCCGGCAGGGCAAAACTGGCTGCAGACTGAGGGAGGAGAAGACTGGCTGCAGACCCAGGCAGGACGAGACTGGCTGCAGACCCTGGCAGGGCGAAACTGGCTGCAGACCGAGGGAGGAGGAGACTGGCTGCAGACCCAGGCAGGACGAGACTGGCTACACACCCAGGCAGGGCGAAACTGGCTGCAGACCGAGGGAGGAGGAGACTGGCTGCAGACCCAGGCAGGACGACACTGGCTGCAGACCCAGGCAGGACGACACTGGCTGCAGACCCAGGCAGGACGAAACTGGCTGCAAACCGAGGGAGGAGAAGACTGGCTGCAGACTGAGGGAGGACGAGACTGGCTGCAGACCCAGGCAGGGCGAAACTGGCTGCAGATTCTGAGAGGAGAAGACTGGCTGCAGACCCATGCAGGACGAAACTGGCTGCAGACCCAGGCAGGACGAAACTGGCTGCAGACCCAGGCAGGGCGAAACTGGCTGCAGACCGAGGGAGGAGAAGACTGGCTGCAGACC
>MU172994.1:153801-206489 GCA_016695475.1 Suillus decipiens
ACTGGCTGCAGACCGAGGGAGGAGAAGACTGGCTGCAGACTGAGGGAGGAGAAGACTGGCTGCAGACCGAGGGAGGAGAAGACTGGCTGCAAACCGAGGGAGGAGAAGGCTGGCTGCAGACCCAAGCAGGGCGAAACTGGCTGCAGATTCTGAGAGGAGAAGACTGGCTGCAGATTCTGAGAGGAGAAGACTGGCTGCAGATTCTGAGAGGAGAAGACTGGCTGCAGATTCTGAGAGGAGAAGACTGGGTGCAGACCGAGGGAGGAGAAGACTGGGTGCAGACCGAGGGAGGAGAAGACTGGGTGCAGACCGAGGGGGGACGAAACTGGCTGCAGACCGAGGAAGGAGAAGACTGGGTGCAGACCGAGGGAGGAGAAGGCTGGCTGCAGACCGAGGGAGGACGAAACTGGCTGCAGACCTGGGAAGGACGAAACTGGCTGCAGACCGAGCGAGGAGAAGACTGGCTGCAGATCCAGGCAGGACAAAACTGGCTGCAGACTCAGGCAGGACAAAACTGGCTGCAGACCTGGGAAGGACGAAACTGGCTACACACCCAGGCAGGCGAAGACTGGCTGCAGACAGAGGGAGGAGAAGACTGGCTGCAGACCCAAGCAGGACGAAACTGGCTGCACACTCATGGAGGACGAAACTGGCTGCAGAATGAAGAAGGACAATACTGGCTACACACCAGGGGAAAACACTGGCTGCAGACCCAAGAAGGACGAGAGTGGCTGCAGACCCAGGGAGGACGAGACTGGCTGCAGACCCAGGGAGGAAGAGACTGGCTGCAGACCCAAGGAGGACGGGACTGGTTACAAACCCACGGAGGACGACACTGGTTGCAAACTCAGGGAGTACGAGACTGGCTGCAGACTCAGGGAGGACAAGACTGGCTGCAGACTCTGCACGGTCAAGAGTGGCAGTCCACTCCTGCGGCATCCATCTGTATGACAATCGAAGAATTCCTGAGGACATCGGAAGCAATCGACGAGTATATCATTACCAGCGAGGTGTTTTCACTGCCAGCTTTTCAAGCAATCGAGCAGTTCAAGACTTTGCCAGATTTCCTGATGTTTCCGGTTTTCCTGGCATTAAGACAACAGCATCGCTCCACCTCCGCATTACCAGCAAGCTTTCTTCTACCAGGCAGCCAAATCATTCATAGTATGAATACCTTTGAGATTTTCGCCAGTGACGCAATGGAACGTAGTCGGACAGCTTCCGACGCTCTCAAGTACGCCTGTCATAACTGGGCCGCACATCTCTCGCGTGTCCCCAATCCATGGGATGACACGCTCAATCATATGTTCCAGGCTTTTTGGAATGATCATATTATTCTCTGGCTGGAAATGGAATGGTGTTTGAAGGGTCTGCGGTCTTGCCTTGTTGTCTTATCTGAAGGGCAGAAATTTGTGAAGGTGTGTTTTAACGATTTAAGGTAGCCACTACTGACATCGCCTTATGTTCCATGATATGTTAGTCCATGACGTGACGCCTTGGAATTCTCTCATTTTCAATGCGGACTCTTGAGTCGTTGACACGCAGCCCGGCACTAGCAGTCGCGAACGTTGGATCTATTGTTGTTGATACAAATCTCGAGTGCCCTCGAACTTTTGACTGGAAAACCTGTTCGCGCCGTCAGAGGTCTCTCATCACCGTATTTCAGTGGTGATACCATATATTTTTGTATTTTGCTCATGTTTTTCCCGTCTTGTAATACTGTATTTCATATACATAGCCCATCACAATTGTTCTGCCAGACTGTAGATAAAGATTCCGGTGAAAATCATTAGGCAAAATCAGCAACAAATGCAGTAAAAATTGGAATGAAAACGAGGTACCGAATTTTACTGAGTCACTGCT
Source organism: Suillus decipiens (assembly GCA_016695475.1). NCBI lineage: Eukaryota > Fungi > Basidiomycota > Agaricomycetes > Boletales > Suillaceae > Suillus > Suillus decipiens. The sequence continues at coordinate 155,665 of MU172994.1, forward strand.
ACCATACCGGCGTATGTTGTCCTGACTTCTGAAAGTCAACTTGATGTTTTAGGCTGAATTATGTGCTGAAATTCTGCTCCGTGGACTCTGGTATTGTGCTGAACTAATGCTCTTAGAATCATTGAATATTACAATACAACGAACTAATCTAACCGGGAGCGTCTCAACGATATACCGCTAATAGTTATTCCAGCTGGCAGGAGTGAGACTCGAACTAGCATAGACCAGCGGCTTCAGTAGGAGTTTTATTCATTGACTGTCACGCCGGCATCAGCACTCAAACCTGGGGAATGTATTCTGCCGATGACAAGATCGTCATACTACATAGGGGAAATTTTGGCCGCCATAGAAATGCCTTCAATTCTTCCTGAGGCTCCTGTACTACCACCCGGCGAACTTCAAGCACGGGTAAATAAATGGATGATGAGTATCGGGCGCATACAATCGATGGGGCATTGGAAAGGGTTCAAGTTCATGCTGGCCTCGGGCCTTATATCCTGACAAATTGCCCCCAGACTGACCATTTCCCGGACATTCTCATGACATCACTTGCAACTGACTCGTACCTTGCTTGCTTCACTTACTGCTGCACATCATTTTAAGAACAGTTCAAACTAAAGGCCCGCAACACACAGCGCTTTGCACTGTCCAGTTCTCTATTTCTGTGGAAACACTGTCCGTCACGCTGAAAAGTCTTCACTTGAGAGGTTCGATCAGCCCACCGGTACTTTACTTGATTCATTATGTCGCTACCGCCGCCCGCGAGGTCGACAGGTGCAGCGACGAACCATTATTATAATACCTTTCAGTCTTGATATCAGACGGCAGGTACTAGGCATCATGCTTCAGGCCCTTTCCTACCAGGATTTCACGTGTTTCTTTGACACTGCAACGGATTTATAGAATCCACTGTGGTAAGGATGGGTATGAGCATGCTGGAGGAGACGGATCGGGCTGCCAAGTTTCTGTGAGCAGACTTGAACGATATTCACTAATGTCGCAAATCACAGGGATGTGTCATGAAGTTGTTCTCCATGAGTGACGCGCCCAGGCCGCATCGAAGGATGATATTACGTAATGGTACGTACTTATTGTGATGAGTTGATGCACCTTAATTGCATATTCTAAATATAACGCAGATATGATGGATTTATCAACGTACGTGCTTGCGCTCACTGTTCACTACAGTGATCTTGACGCCTGATGGGCAATTAGCTTTGGTTGTTTGTGTTACGAAGTAATCAACTATGGTGAGTGCTCGAACATTTGCTTCAACGAGATCTAGTAACGTAACACGCAGTTTAAGTGGAGAGCCAATTTAGTAAACTTCTTGCCTAACGTTATTCGCTTTATTATTCTTGGATATAAGTCAACAATGCAAGTTGAACTTTGACCGGCTCGTGGGCATTAAAACTTTCCCAGATTGTTGCATGCTGACCATGAGAATCGCTCTGCTTAGTCTCCCCTTCGCGGCTGCCTTGGCTAGTGCAGTGTCTTACAAGGATTACCAGCACAAGGTTAAAGAGAGTATCCATAGTCCACCCAGTGGGTGGTACAAGCATGCTCCGGCACCAAAGCATCACATGCTCGAGCTCAAGATTGCTCTGCCTCAGCCTAAGTTCCCAGAACTTGAGCAGCATCTCTGGGAAATAAGCGACCCAAATCACACACGTTACGGGGCGCACCTGTCGAAGCAGGAAACTGAAGCACTCATGGCTCCCCATCCTGAGACTCTGGTCGTCGTCAAAGAATGGCTTGCCTTGCACGGTTTAGGGGAAGAAGATATTACCCGATCATCTGCAAACGATTGGGTTACTATCCGTGTCCCTGTTGGTCTCGCAGAAGTGATGCTGACTACTGTGAGCAAGTGAATATCGTTTGGCAAGATCTGTATTGATTGCTAGATGCCTAGGATTATCACGTCTACAAGCACGCTCAGACTGGAGAAAGTATCATCCGCACCACGAGCTACAGTCTCCCTGAGGTCTTGCACGACCACGTCGATTTTATTCAGCCCACTACCATGTTTGCTCGTTTCAAGGCGTTCAAGAGCACGTTGTACCGGTCTAATCAAGTGCAGCCTGCGGATCCGAGCCCATCTGGTTCAACGATTACAGGGCCCGCAGGCAACCAGGTTGATGCAAGTTGCAACAACACGATCACCATCTCGTGCTTGAGACAGTTATATAACGCGGTAGATTATAAAACATCTGCCACGAACGGCAATGTTCTTGGTATCACTGCTTATCTTAACGAGTCTGCCAATGACATGGATCTCCAGCAATTCTACGAGCTTCAGAACCCATCTGCGTATGGCTCGAACTACACCCTCGTGTCCATTAATGGTATGTCGAGATTGATTTAGTGTCGGGGATGCCTTATTGTTGTGCTTCACAGGTGGCCAGAACAACCAGAGCTATGAAGCAGCAGGCACCGAGGCCAACCTTGACACTCAGTTCGGCTTTGGACTCACTTGGCCCACTCCCGGAATGTTCTACTCCACCGGCGGCGAGCCTCCTTTTGATCCTGATTTGTTGACAGGGAGTGATACGAACGAGCCTTACTCAGACGTGCGTCTGAGTGATTGTGGCTGCATCTCATTATTGACAATTAAGATGTTCAGTGGCTTGATTATGTCCTTTCGCAGGACCCAGTTCCTCAAACGATCTCCACAAGTTATGGTGATGACGAGCAAACCGTTCCGCAGTCTTATGCGACTCGTGTTTGTAATGGCATGGCAGCACTCGGTGCTCGTGGTGTTTCAGTGATGTTCTCATCTGGCGACGGGGGTGTGGGTGACGGCGTTGCCTATCCTGACGAGCACCAGTGTTATTCTAATGATGGTCTTAAGACCCCGATGTTCCTGCCTGTGTTCCCTGCTTCGTGCCCGTAGTAAGTTGTCTGAATGAACACTGGGCCAAAATCATTGATTGTTACTTAAAGTGTCACTACTGTCGGTGGAACCGTAAACATCCCCGAGACTGCGGTGAACTTTTCTGGTGGTGGATTTAGCAACTATGTGCGTGACCTCTGCCCTTCCGTAACACCTCCTGACCGATAGATCATGTTCATACCAGTTTTCGCGTCCTTCATACCAGGATGATGCTGTCTCCGCATATTTGGCAATGCTCGCTCCCGGCACCTACGAAGGTCTCTATAACTCGTAAGCCATCACGAGCTGGTAAACGCATACGTTCAAATGACTCTTCATCTCTAGCACTGGACGTGTAAGTTTACCCTTCAACTTGCGGGGGTCTTGTGAAAAAATATTTCTTTAGGCATACCCAGACGTGTCAGCACAAGCAGCAAGCTTCGCGGTGGTTTACCAAGGGCAGATTATATCAGTGGATGGCACATCCTGCGCTGCGCCTACATTCTCTGCGTTCGTTTCCATGCTGAATGATGCACGTCTTTCTGCCGGAAAGTCTGCTCTTGGTTTCTTGAACCCTTTCTTGTATTCCACTGGCTACACAGCATTGAATGATATCACCGAGGGCAACAACCCAGGATGTCAGACTGAGGGCTTCAATGTATGTCATACTCACGCTCCACAATTCTAAGCGACTGATGTGATAACTATACGCAGGCCACGGTTGGATGGGATCCTGGTGAGTTCATGAATACGGGCGAACAAAATTACAATACGCTGATAATCATTACAGTCACTGGATACGGTACACCTGACTTCGAAAAGTTGAAGGTTTTGGCTTTGGCCGAGTAGCGGAATAGACGGGATTTAAGGTGTATATCTGCCCGCAAATCCTAACAACATACTCCAGAGACTGAACGATTCGAGGCGACCAAGCGGCACTGAAAACAAAGCAAGAGATCATTCGCAGGAAAGAGATGGTAGTTCACCTGCGCATTCTTTTCTTGAAGCGCTCCATGACCTGAGAAGCATGAGCAAATTGTTATAAGTGGACCAAAGTCTCCGCACCACTTCATCGGTCGCCATTTGTGGACGTTCGCCACGAGGTCTTCTGTCTTCTTGAGGTGGTAAACCCATTGCTTCGAGTTTTGCATCTCGCATGATTTCTGCGTCGGACTTCTGCTTGAGATGCGGTCGATAGACTAAGCAATCCGTCAATAATGGATTCATAACAGCAAGCTAGAGACAACAAACATCGAGTTGCGACGAGATGCTCCTCGTCATTAGGTTGTTTGCGTTCTTTACGGACTTCAGCCACTTGTCGTTTCGCCTTTTCAGTTTCTTCAATATTTTTCAGTCGTGCGCTATTTCACGAATCAGCAAAAGCAGATGTATTAGAATGAAAGGAACCTTACTCCATGCCAAGATCAACTTCAGGAATAGCGGTTAGCATGGCCATGCTGTTGGTCACATTGCCTTCATCTGCAGCTTTCTTTTCTCCTTTCCACCGCTCGGAAAGAGAAAATTCATCTTGAGCATTTGCCTCAGAGTTAGACTCGGAGGGGTCTAAGGGGCGGCTGCGAATCTTCAGATTCTCTTCAATGTATGCCATCCTACGCCTGCGTCAGAACCCCTGGACAAGATTTAAGAGAGAGACACCACACTCACATATGTTTGTCAACGTCCAAAACATTCGTCTGCTGCGTAAAATTGCTCGTCCGGACGGCTCGCCTTGCTTTCGCATCTGTACTGGCTTCTTCGCTGTGTATTCAGAGTGAGCGGAGCTACGAACGCCGGAGTATCATGTTATGTTCACGCACTCATCCACTCTCGCGCCAGCTCTCAGACCGCCCTCAGCCTCTTGTCCATCCTCTGCAGTTTTACGCTTCCTCTTCTTGGCATCGCCTTTCGATAGCTTTGAAACATCTATTCCTTGTCTGGACTTCCTGAGTTTCCTGAGCTCGATGAGCTCCGAAATGCTATCTGTGTTTTAATTCTCTGAATTGGACCGGTTCTTGGGTTACGACGTACGGGAGTGATTTGTCTTCGTCCTCGTCTTCCTCTAGTTCTGAAGGTTGCTCTGTGTCTGGCGATAATTCTCGTACCCGCGGTTGTGGTCTGTTGCGTCTCTTGATCATGGATGTTCGGAATCAATGGATCTTGTTTGGCTACAACCCTGATTCACATGACTAGCGATGCATGGAGCTGTGCAGATCCAAGTAAGATCCGAGCGCACTGGCAGGCTTAACAAATTCAGTACATGATCCGTCCAAAGGTTTCGTTTTGTTAGCATGTGCTACAAACACTGTATGCAAGGTGTAGACGTAAAAGTAAAAGTAAAAATAATACAAATATCCTGCTACAGGAATAAATCATATCTCTATAAGTCTATGGTCCACCAATAGATTGTAATATCTCTTCGGATACAGATCGTGTCTGCTCTGGACGTTCAGCTTCCGCGCTCTCAATAGCAGCCATCTCCTCTGATACCCTTAGAGCCAGCTCTGCGCTGGTGGCAGGTGAAATATGCCGTGGGAGTAAAGATTCCGGTGCTCTAAGGCCGCCTCGCCGGAGACGAGGCGCCTGGGAGCGCTCTTCACCAACTTGGCCATCGGGTGCCGAGGATGCAGTGCGGTCTGACGGGGATGATGACCACGGGGCTGGGAAGAGCCAGTCTTCACCCGTACTAGGCGCAGGTCGAGGTGTGGGAATGACTTCAAAACGTCGTGGGCGGAAAAACCGCCTGGCTTGGCCCGGCGGTCCAGATGAAGGGGGGTCGGAATCCTCCCTGGGTGCGTTGACGTGTGGGCCAGGGAACGTGCTAGATGAATCGAATCTCGATTGGCCCTCTTCATCAACTAGATGCCGCGAAGAATTTCGACGCCGTGCGCTAAAGTCACTGAAATCTGCTGTTCTGCTTCTGACAGGACGGCGAATGGAGGGTTGTCGAGTCAATGAGGTATGGAGCAGGCCACTCGCTGATGGAAGTGTCAAACCACCGAGTCGTGGAGCAGGGGGCGAATCAAGTAGAGGAGGGAGTACCCTATCGCTCGGGGAGTCTGGTGCAGGAACTGGAGGCGGTGCAGGCACGGTGTAGAAAGCAGGAGAGAATGCATGGTAGGTTGTTGTTGAAGGATTAGGTCGTGGAGGATGCCGGTATGCCTCGTATAACTCAGTGTTCGTGCGCATGCCCTCGAGTGGCACGAGGCCATACTGCTCTAGTGACTCGAGCTCATCAGCCTCTTCATCCATCTCGAGTTCATCCGGAGGTCGCGACAAGTACTCTGAAAGGTCCACTGCTCTTCGACCACCTGTCCCGCGCCAAGAGTATCGTTCCCTGTAGGTAGTGGTTGGGTTAGATAACCTCCTCAGCGCTTTAGCGGTGCGATCCCCAATAAGACCACGGTCAGTAGCATTCTGACGATGGTGTCGGTCTGCTACTTCCTATAGCTAAGGTGAGAAGTCGACAAAGGCTGTGCGCAAAGAAGGCACACCTTCACCAGAATCTCAATCAACGAGGTGGTAAACGAGTCACCGCCGTCTAAGTCCTCCACAAAATGTTCGTAGCTTATCACGGGTTCGTTGTTTTTCTCAAGCCTATGGCGCTTGATTGCTCCGGAGCTGTAGTACAGAGGTCTCCTTAGCGAGGGGTTATATAGTAAGAGGACACCCATACACCAAGCTCCTCATTTTTGCACTGAACACTTCATCATAGAATTCGGCTGTCCTACACGCCAGAACATGCGTGATTAGATAGACTGAAATTGATTAGATGAACGCACCATTTGCCCATGTTATGGTGTTAGGGGAAATGCGGTTACAACGAGGCTAACGAGTTAGCGAGACGAATCTAGTTAAGACCGAACTCTGCTGTGGCAAATTTCGGCTGCCCGTTGATGGAGGTCGGGTCTTAAGGTGACGGTCACTTTTGTTTGGTCACTTGTTTGTCCTGTAACACACAACAATATGTCCACTGCCCCCCAAAAATATTGTATGATACAAAATCCACTAGTCTAAAATACACCAGAAGAATGTAATCAGCTCGTATCCTCTGTACCACTAGTATTGCCATTTGTTTTTGGGCTTGTGCTTTTAGCTGTCGTACCGGCACCACTGCGATCCCGTGAGCTGAGTAAACTTTGGAAGAAGTTTTGCAAGACTTCATGCTGGGTTTGTCCTCCAGTAGAACTAGGTGAAGTTCCGATGGTCGGTGAGCTTGGTGGTCGTCCAACGTGGGTGGTTACGTTTGCACCCGTTGGAGCTCTTTGTGGTAGTCTGCGTGCACCGTCGGCGGTAGTGCTGGCGTTGAGTGAGCTGGCCATTCCCATTCCGGCCTCCATCTCGCTGAGGGCACGCTCAACATTTGGAAGATTGAAACTACTGCTCCCCAGTGGCCCAACAATACCGGCTGCGGCCGTATCCGTGGGATTTCGGAAAGCGCCACGAGGATCCCGGTCTGGCTTTTTGGCATTTTCGTCATAATGCTTCGCGAGGAACGCCTGCTCTGCCATGGGAGCATTAAACGGAGGTAAAGGGGGTGGCTGCGCGGAAAAGATGAGGTCAGCGTGCGAGATTACCACAATAAAATATTTCACCTTCGCGCCCTGATCTGGTACTAGCATCTTATACATTTTTTTTGCGCCTGAATGATCCTCGGACTCCAATACGTCGGCATCGAGGTCCGCTTCCCAACCCTCACCCCAAACTTTCGCCTCAAACCCTTCTCGAAGGACGCTAATTTTGCCCCAACTGTCCCAACCAGCAGGAACGACGATGCGATCGCGATCTAGGGTATTTGGCTTATGATGAAAGATAAATGGATTACGTAGAGGAGCTGGTCCCTCGGATCCCGATGCCATGAGGGACGGTGCCGGTGGGATAAATAAGAGATGCAGGGCATATTGTCTCAGCACCTGTAATGTGTTAGGTTGCTGCGTAGTATAAAATAACGATGCTCCATCTAGAGCAGTGTGATGAGGTGCTCACTGTGGTTTACAGAAAGACTTACATTTTAAACAAATCGTTCGGAGAACCTGCATCACGCCATCTGTGCGTTCCTCCCATTCACCACCTTTACCTTTTACCATGCCACCCATGCCAGAACTGCTGGCGCCCACGAGATCATTTTCCTCGTCTATCAGGTCTGATTTAGTGCAGACAACAATAATCGGCACACCGGCAGAATTGTGGGTTAGAGTGCCAGGGCCAAGGGGTAGAACTGTATTTGAGGAAATATTAGAAGTGGCAGGGACTGCGTCGACGGAGGGTTCGGTATAATGCTGTAAATGATATTGTACTGCAAAGTAATGTCAGCTATCGGATTGTCTCAATCAAATGAGCATACGTCTTTCATGATTCTCTTCGCGAACGATGTCAAGATCTCGAGATCCATCACCCTTCGCCCATATCTCTACCCACTTGAGCCACGTCTGAAGATCGTCTACAAATGTCCAAGGGCGCGTCCAATCCAAAACAATCATTACAAGAGTATGAGGCAGGGATGCCCGAGGAGGCAGGAAGTGTGGTATCAAAGTAGTGTAAGCTATCGCATCTGAAGGTACTGTGTACACTGAAAGACGCGCCAAAGTATCTAGTCACGGCATTAGCACGGTTCACATCCAGAAAAACTGGGAAGCACACCCTCGTCGCCGTCATCTCTTATATCGGCCCAATCATATCCGAGAGCGAAATCCGATCGTGTCTCGTCTTTGCTCTCTTCAGAAACTGGTTTCTGTAGCAAGGCTGAGGCAAGCACGGACTTGCCAGATGAAGAAGGACCTAGAAGTAGGACTTGCTTTGAAGGGATTGATCGTGAAGAGGAAACTGAATCTAATATCGATGACCATAGGTTCTCTGGAGGTGCTTCTGGTGTTGCTGGACGAGATCCCTCCATGATCTCCGTTGTAATTCTAGGCGAGTTTGAGTCCTTGGTAGCACTACTACTTATACTTTTAAAACTCCGATCAACAACTTCAAGTTGATCGTCAATGCATTGATCAACTACGGCGACAACGACGACAACGATTACTTCCCAGGGAAACATATCAAAGAACTACTTTCTTGCTGAAGTCATGTCTTCAGCAGTTTCTGTACCGCAACACAAGCTATCAGAGACTCCCAACTCACGTACAATCGAAATCAATGATTGGGTGATAATCGCATCTACCAACCCAATATCTAGCGCGTCGGAGTGCGACGCGTTGCAAGCTTCGTTGGGATTCCCGTTGCCTGAAATGACGTTTGGAAGTAATTATCTATCTCTCGAACATCAGCCATCCGGGTGGAAGATGGTGTTTGACACTCATAATGCCCTCAAGTGTGTGAAAAAGGGTGAGCTCGGGGAGGGCGATGGTGGAGTCAAGGTTGGCTACGCAGACGCCTGGCTGAAGAGCCGGTGAGGAACTTATGCTGCATATGTATCAATGTAATTTTGAGCGTACCCACCAGCACAGACCCTGGAACGAACCTTCCATTGCCTGTTACAGTCGCAGCCAAGCATTATGACTGGACTTACACCATGACATATCCTGGCCATCACTCTGATTCTGCACCAGACATCGAATCGCCGAATCCATCAATACAATGGATGGATGCCAATGAGGACAATCCTTCTCATTCTATTCCGCTCTCTGAGCTTACGCGGCCAGATCCTATATTATTCTACGCGGAAATACCTCTTTTTGAAGATGAATTACACGATAATGGATCATCCAACCTTCTCGTGCGAATAGTTCGTGTTGCTATCCTATGATTTTCTGTTGTCTGACTATCCCGGGTTGAAGCGCGTTATGCCCACATGTATATTCATTTTGTCACGATTCACGCTTCGTGTGGATAATGTGCTCTTCCGCACACATGACACGAGGATATATCACTCGTTCACCTCAAGTCCTTCGTTAGTTGTACGTCAATTGAGTGGTTGGGAGGCACCATATGATGGCGTTAAGAGAGTGCGTATAGTGCTTTTTCATATTAACTCATGCCTTGATAACTGTCCACCATAGCGACTTCCTAATCGCAATGATTTGACCCCTTTGACAGATGCAAACTTCATTGCGAAGGTGCTGACGGAATTACCTGTTACGGAATCTCAGCAGATAGGGGCAAGGACACGTTGGAGGGGTTTGGGGACAAAAGTTGAGATAGCGGTACTAGCAAGAGATGCTCCATAATACACCGGTGATAAGTGGTAGAACCATTTGCATTGTATTTGTAGCTCACGGATTTTGTTTTCATATCCGAACTTTTTCGGCTGAATTCGGGACACAACGGAATTTCCTCAGAACGTATGCTCAACATCCCTTTGCAACATGCGTTCCTGATCAATGACTTGCTTACGCAGAAATTTGACCGCCGAACAACAATTGTACTGATTATCCGCACTAGCGGTGCTTTTATTTAGCTGGCGCAACGGAGGCAGTCGCAGACTGTCAATGATAAGGTTTGCAACTACGTTGGGCGAGCGGAAGGATCTTGGTTGGCATAAACGTACAAAATAGTGGTACGTGTTTTACTACTAGCTGACTATAAATAGGTCTTCACTCTGCTATAGGTGCAGAACGACTCTTGACAATGAAGGAATGCCGTGCTCCTTCTTTCAAGGTGTGGCTACGGGAACTATTGCAAATGCTCCATAGGATGTTGGCCGTATGTGCCACCCAGATCCCTGCTGGGCGCAAGCCACTCTAACTTAAATATGATGATAGGGTATTATATTGTCACCTAGAAGAGTTGTAGAAGAATATGGTATGATCAACTCAAACAATGTTATGACAGGCTACTGACCAGGCTGTCGCCACTGTCACCAACATTTTAGGCAGCGCCAAAGGCCACCTAGCCACGACCAGCATCCAGCGTGATCGTCTGAAGACCCGAAAGTATCAGATGAGACGGATGATAGCTGCGAGGCGCCATCATATACATATGATGGATTGGAGAATTTACGACGAGGCACCTGGTGATGTCTGTTTAACCTTCGCAATCGAAGTAAATAACGAAGAAGAACATACACTATAGATAGACCGATTTTCCATAGCGAATGTATACGTTTAGGGGATCAAAAGTGTGGAGCACGCTCAGCGTTTGAAGAATGTGGGTTTGGGTGAAAGGGAAACTTAATGATCTAATTTATACCCAGTAACATGGGATCATTACGTGCACGAGGAAGACTGAATGCCGGGTTTTCTACGATGCTAATCTGATTTTTTCTTGCCATCATGCAGTAATCTGGGGAACTTTCTTTTGATGACGAGGAAATTGGATTAACCCCACGCAATACGTAGCATTATGCTACGTGGCACTCTCTACATGGCTCTGCACTCTTTATGTGGGAGCTTCATCACTGGATGTCTTTACCGATCACGAGTCCACGTTTACGTGTCCGAAGAGTTGCGGGAACTACCGTTTCGTAAATGCAAATGATCCTCATAGTGTGAGTAATTGTATTCTCTTATATTTGGCATACTTTTCGTCGACGCGCTGCTATGCTATTGCTGTCATGACTCACTAGCCCAAATGCCTCGAATAATACAAATTTGCCGAGTGTGGTGTTTAACATCACATGCCTTCTCGGCCCTGAGCAGCCAAGGCATTCGGAACGGTGGAATCTGAATTATTGTTCATGGAGGTCTTCAGGACCAGTGACTGGTGATACAATTTAAGTGAATCTATTACTATCTGACTGTTATTTATAACCAGTACTTCATCGGGAAACGCACGACGTATGACCTCCTCAGGATCATGAATGCTCTTTGGTACGTAAGAGACAAGCCCTTGTTGTCTAATGGTTATGACGTCAGACTTCTATCATTGAAGCGCATCTGGAGGTTGCGGGTTCGAGTCCCGCCAGGGGTTTCTTTTTATTTTTAATATATTTTACGTTATAACCTTTTATTTGATTTTCATTATCAGACGGAGTTTCCAAATGGGCAAATGTCTCAATTTTTCCCTGATAGCGTCAGCAATCATTGGCTCCGTGGAGCAACGTAGTGCATGATTCAGTGATTTGAATCTGATTTCTCATTATGCCTGATTAACTGCATCAGTCTCAAGTCCTGCCCCCAATCCCTTAATACATCAATATTCAATTACGATGTCGGCCTGCATGGACCAAGATCCGGACTTCGGGCCTCATCCTCACCTAGTAACTGCACCCTTTGGATCAGAATTGTGCCATCTGTGAAAAATTGATCTGCAGTCCTTAGAGATGGTAAAAATGTTTACAGGAAGTCGGAAGTGTATCATAGTACTAGTAGTCAGAACAACGAGCAAGAATAACTACAGGCACCATAAGCAGCATTGACTCACGAGCAGCTGGGCCCAGGCCTTTGCCAGAGCAGTCAGCAACCGACATTAGCCTAGTGGAGTTCAAGACCGTCAGTTTCCAGCTGGGGGTAGCGAAATCTCACGGAGCAAGTTAACGGCACAAGGACTGGAAATAAATATGTGAGAAATAACGGTTGTTTCGATTTCCGTTCAACAGCGCTCTGCATGCATGCTGGCAAGACATTTTTTAAAGCTCTCTGCGGCACGCTCGCGTCGCTCAAAAGTGGTGGCCAAACGAGGTGACCATATTGAGTCATCCTCTCCAGGGCTTAAGTAAGCCTGTCATGTGCCGGACATCCAATTTCACCGTGATAAGCTCTACAATAGACTTCGTTGGAGTGGAATTAGTTTGTCTTTCAAGGTTAATGCGTTAAGCAACTTAGCATAGGTTATCAGTTTGGTGAGCCATTTCACTAGAAATTTCTTCGAATCTGGCGCGGTTCTCAGCGTTTAGAGTTCCACGAGTCTGCATGGTTTGCTGACCAGACTCATAGGTTGACCGACGCCATGACTTCTCCCACTTTTCATGACGCACTCGTGCTTTCGAGCTCCCCTGACTCAATCAGAGGCATTTCTCCCGTTCGACGAAGGGACAACAGAGAAAGCTTATCATGTCAAACTGACGTGGTGGAATCCGGATCCCGGCCGCACATATCCCCGACACTTATCTGCTCTTATGATTTAAATAACCCAGAAGTGAGGGAGAGGCAGAGAACATTGGATGTGGACATGGCTCTGCATTTGTCCAGGGCCCGGAGAGAGACTACAACGACGCCTCCAATATCATTACAGTACGAATCAGCTCCTCACCCTGAAGCAGTCCCCCCATTTTCCCACTTTTCAGCCATCGAAGAACACGACATTAATATTGCTCGTGGGGATAGAATTAATCATCTCCATGATGGTGGCGTGAACTGTGGTTCTGACGGGTTGCACTCGCCACGGTCTCTAACTCCTATCGACCCGCGCATGCAGCACCTTGACCAAACCCATGACCCAGCGCTTCTTGCGACCATGGAAAATGAGTATCGACCGATTCGCGATGAAGCTCTCGCTTCTATGCCAGGCCTTCCCGTGTATCAAGCCAATGCATCCCGCTCCGCTTTCGCCTTTACTCATCTGGAGGCCTTTGCGGCTCAAGAAAAGACCGAACTAGGCATATCATCACCTATAGATACCCATGGCCCAGCATTTCGGCTGCGTCACCCAAACTTTGCACAGAGTGGGGGTCCAGAATTGGCAGTATCTCCACCTGGAGGAATTCCTCCATTTGACATTGCATCTGACTCCCCTTACCGCGGTAATATTCGGCAGCGCAAGCTCAGCCAGAGCAGTCCAATCCCTAGGCAAAGCCGGAAAGGTGCCCGGGGTAAGATGGCCCTATTTGAGAACCACGGTGGAGACCCAAACTTCACTCTTCCAAGCCGGTTCATGGGACATGGGCATGGGCATTTAACCACAATCCCATCCTCAGACAACGTGGCAACAAACCGATATAACGCTACGGGGATGGGTGGGATCATGACACCCGGTCATGACAGACCATACCGATTCTCGTTTTACTCTAATGCGTTGTCTGCAACTATTCACGCACGAAGCCTCAGTGAACTTCCTGCGGATGGGCAGTCCTTTGAAGATTTGTTTACTGGTTTGGCTCCTCCCGACCGCCCGCGAGACGTGAAGGGTGGGTCTGCCCCTATTCCCGTACCTCCACTACACCAAGGGGCAGCTTGTGTCCAGGATATGAACAAGCATCCGCCAGATTTCGCAGCCCCTAGCCACAACGGTAACTACCAAAACGGGGGCTCTCGTAGTCGCCCAGAGAAGGCTAGTGGTAGTTCAGGTCCACCCGATAGTCTCAGGGGTGGTGGCGAACTTGAGGGGAATACATGGTGGCTAGATGTCCTAAGCCCGACAGATGAAGAGATGAAGGTCCTAAGCAAGGTACTACCTATGCTAGTGGTTGGTTTTCTGCGCTCAGCATCTCCTTAGGTCTTCTCTATTCACCCTTTGACCGTTGAGGACATCCAAATGGAGGAAGCTCGTGAAAAGATTGAATTATTCCGGAACTACTATCTTGTCTGTTTCCGGAGTTTCGATCAGGATCCTTACAGCCCCACGCACCTGGAGCCCCTGAACATGTACATTATTGTTTTTAGAGAGGGAACTTTGTCTGTAAGTGTTCCATCTTTTTTTCATTTTTTTTTCACAACTCCTTTTAGTTCCACTTCCGCCCCACCCCTCATCCGCAAAATGTCCGCCGAAGAATAAAGCAGCTCAAAGATTACATCAACGTCACATCAGACTGGATCTCGTATGCGTTGATCGATGACATCACCGATGCCTTCGGGCCTCTAATCCAGTCCATTGAATACGAAGTTGACTCTATTGACGAGCTCGTCCTTATTTTAAAGGAGGCGGAGCAAAGCGACATGTTGAGAAGAATCGGAACATGTCGCAAGAAGGTCATGGGACTGCTGCGCTTGATGGGTAATAAGGCGGATGTAGTCAAGGGTCTCGCGAAGAGATGCAATGAAAACTGGAGGGTGGCACCAACGTCAGACATCGTGAGTTATTCGGTACTGGTTATTCGTGCCACGACTCATTCTTTACAAAAGGGCCTTTATCTTTCCGACATTCAGGTTAGTTACCACCGACGCCGAACATGCTATTTATTAATTCCGATAAATTATTAGGATCACTTGATAACCATGACGCAAAATCTAAATCATTACGAAAAAATCTTGTCCCGGTCGCACTCCAACTACTTAGCGCAGATTTCCATCGAGATGACAGATGCCAACAACCAGATTAACGATGTCCTCTCAAAGTTGACGGCATTGGGTACGGTTCTCATCCCCATGAACTTGGTAACGGGTCGGTGCCTTTTCTTCACTGTCGATGATTTGTGTCCTCATGATTCATCCAGGTATGTGGGGTATGAATGTACATGTTCCAGGCCAGGATGATACGGTATGTGGACTACCATTTACGCACCACCATTATTTATTCTGTTTTTCAGGTCTCCTACAACTGGTTTGCTGGGATCCTTGCCGCGCTTGCAGCCTTTGGCATCATTGGCGGGTACACCACATATAAGCTCATGGTTAGACGATAAAGGCATGATGGGTTAATTTTCTTGTTTCAATTTTGTCTAGTGCCTAGGCCTTCGCTTTCCTGGTTTGCTATCATCATTTGTAGTTTTTTATTCCCGATCTCGTCATCATGATTTGCGTCTAGACTTCCATCGAGTTCGCGGGAGAACTCGAGGATCGCCCTCAATTTCCCATTCGTAATATAGCTCCTTCTCCCATTCATTGACGTACATCAGCACTCCATAGAAGGCATGTCAGGGTAGTAAGAACAATTGCAACTAACGGTCGACAAATAACGAGTACAATAGACCTATCAGAACCAAACCAAAAAGCATGAACAAATACACTAGAGGTTTACTTGTGATTTCCAACCAGCAACTTTACTGACTTCACAGAAGAGCATTCTCCATTCATTGTGTTAAGAGACGGGGAGGAAGGTGGTCTAGCATAAGGAGGGATCGAAGGTGGTCGCCGAGGGGAAGGCTCGGTGTCGACCGGTGATACAATCATCGCCAGCGAGGGCGAAAGCGCCTGCTGCATCGTACGAGATGCTACGCTGGCAGGTGGAAGAACAGGGGTTTGAGGAAGGCGCCGTTGCTTGGGTGATCTCGGCTCCGGGTTGTCTTGCGGAGTGTCATCTGCATACTTACGCTTCTTGTTCAAGTGTGGTGACTGTGGGCGGGATTGCCACGGCGGGGGAGGTGGGACGTGATGTCCGTTCGCTGATGGTTGCCTCGCAAGCTCATAAACAGGCGTTGGTGGTGTGGGAAGTGGCATGGGAGCGCTGTGAATATGCGAATGCCGGTGGTGCGTAGAAGGGCCAGGTTCGGCACTGTGAAGCATTGTATGTGCTGGAACGCTCCGGGAAGCTGGTGCATTGCCATTGTTGAGATCAGGCTGACCGGGCGAAAATCGTATGAGTTCTACGAATAATGTTTGCGTGTATGGGGGTAACATCTTCGTATAAACAACGTCTTTGCTGAAGTTATCCAGCATTGCACTCGTATTGACATAAGTGTCTGGATCTTGGTTATCTGTTCATTTGTTAGTGTGGGTAAGATGTTCGACGAACGTTACTGACCAACGTGCTTGACGCGGACTTCTGAATAGATGTATGGTCGACTCCTACGTAAACAGCACAGCGGGCACATAAATCGATTGTTGCCGTTAACGTTGGCTTCTATAGGGAAGAAGACGCAACCAGAGTGGTAACGCCTTCTGCAAGCTTCGCATTCAACGGTTGGATAATCGAGAAGGTATGACGTGCGACCGCGGCATATGCAACGCGTACCATCTAGCCAATCCTTGTCGACATCCTGGCCAAAAGTGAACTTTGGTCTTCGCCTCTTTTTGACCCGAACGGCTGGAGGTTGACCAGCGAGGATGCGATGCAGACCAGCGAGGTCAAGACCGTATGAAACTTCACGACTTGGAGACACAGCAAACTGGATCTTGTACAATTTGCGCATGTAGTGGCGCACTTGAGGGATATATTCGGCCCGTTTGTTGCCGGGTTGTGAAGCATACGTCAAGAACTGGCCGATGACTTCGCATAATCGATCTATTCGACGGACAATGATCTCCAGCTGCTTCCAAGCCTCCGAATAATTTTTGGTTATTGGAGGTGCTTTAAGGAGGATGGTCGGCAGAAAACAGAAGTGCCAACTCCGTTCCTTGTGAATGGCACCATTCCAGTGATGATGATCACAGAAAGGGCATGAACCACCGTTAGCTGCGCAAACACCATGGAATCTTGCAAAGCAATGGTCACACTGAACTGCGTCGGAGTGAGTTCCAGGTGGAGGGGGGCGAACGGGAGTAGTGCAAATGCAGGTGAAGTACTCGTCAATGGGAGGTTTGTCATCTTCCTGTCTCGTTGACTCCTCAACATCATTCAGGATCTCCCGACCATGAGCGCATTCATGCTGTGGACAGTACCACGGCAGATCTTCCAGCCATTCTTGATGGCGAGTGAGCTGATCATCCAGCTTTTCAAAAACGGGTAGTGAGAACATGGTGAGATGCTCTCGAGCGTAGGATCTCCACTTCCGCATCATTGCAAAGACGTCTGTGTCTTCTCGATGCTGATAACGATGCTGAAGGATCGATTCACATCGGTTCTCGAGATCCAAGGCAAACTCGGCAGTCTGCTTCAGATCTCTGATAGCAGGTATGCTGAAGTCTTTTTCAGCGCGAGCAACGAAACGCATCACTTCCGAAATCCTAGGCTTGAGCCCTTGTGCATCAGGGGATATCCAGGCCTTCGCTTGTTTCTCGAAATCCTTCGCTTTGCTGCGCGCGGACATCAGGCGGTCGTAGATTGTGACATCGATAGGAATGGTAGAATCTATCTCAAAGAATTCGTCCAGCTCCTCGATGGTCTTGTGTGGCTGGTCCAATATTTGCCTTGCCCGCTCTTCCCAGTCATCCCCAGCTCGTTGACGAGACTCTAGGATTCGGATAGACTGGTTTTCTAGAGGAACGCTGCAAGCGCGAGCGCGTGTCAAAAGCCCACGAATGCCCTCTAGTGTAGCTGATGTATCCTCCGCCTTCTCCTCCAGCTCTTTAACGAGTTGCTCCCGAGACACAAGCTTCTCAACTTCAAGTATTTCATCAAGATGGACGTTGATGGATGATGCACCCAGGAGCAGCCGCTCGCAATCAGCTATGAAGGTGTCCCGACTGGCCACTGAATTAGCGGAATTGAGTAATGCTGAGGCTTTACATTGAATATCTTCCGCTTGTTCAGCCAATGTACGGAGGCTTCCTATCTCCGAAGCTTCAAACCCGAGATTTTGTACCTCCATGAGGAGAGCATAAAGGTCGTTGAGTCCACGGTCAGGCCTATCTCCAGTATCACGGTCATCAAACGCAGCGTTGTTCGCCTCGTGTAAAGACGGGCGGCCACGTGAACGGCGGGTGAGTTTACGACCTTGCTTGCGGCTAATGAACGCATTGGCAGCCTCCAGCCACTCGTTGCCACGGTTAACGCATTTACGGAGGGCGGTGAGTTCAGGGAGGTGATAATTGATTCGCTCGCCTTCAGCAAGGAGCGCACGAAGAGAGCGTAACGACGGAAGTTCACTTTCCACAAGTACTTTGTTGAATTTCATCCGCCATTTCCCAGGGACGGCTGCGCGCTCAACGACTTTCCCAAGGGTATCACGGAGGTCGGCGTCAGAAAACCGTTTCCTGAGCGTTAATTCTTCCGGTGAATGGTCGCATAGTTGATCCATGTGATCAACGCAGACAATCTCGCTCTTGCAATGACAGATGATCTGCGAGAGGTAGCAAAAGGCTTTGCAGATCGTACATTGGTACTGATCTTCGGGGCGGTCCTCTTCCTCAAGACGCTCGCAAATGCCACGGTCACGAGCCAGTTGACGAGCTGCGAGCTCTCGCTCAGTCATTTCCTTGAGACTCGACTCCAGCCTTCAGAAGATACGGTGAGTTCCACAAAATAATTCATTAATATTTCAATTTCAATACTTACCATAACGCAGTTTTAATAGATTGAGATTGTTGCGTAATCGTTACGAGAAGCTCATCATGGGAAAAGACTGGCAGCTTCTTGTGTTCACGGTAACGTTGAACACAATCACGACCAAAAGGCAACCAATCTGGGAGCGCGAAATTGACGGCCTCATTGAAATTGAACTGCCATGAAACTCAGTATCAAGATGCGATCGATCGAAAACGTGCCAAACGCACTCCGTGGTTGAAGCCTGCATGGTAGGCTTTCGGAAACGTGATGACAAACTCGCCTGCCCGTTGGTTGCACGCATACACGCGGACTCCGGCATCAGCGAGACGTTTCGGGTTCATCAACGTTACCAGTTGAAATAGGAGATCGGACTGCGCTTCAAATAGGTCAGGTGCCTCACTCTTGATGGCGGCCTCGAATTTTTCCGCGTCTTCTCCTGGTATACCATACCAAGTCTTTGTTTCACCCCAATGCACTATAGGGAGCGATCAGAAAAGTAACCTGTTGCAATGGAATACTACGCACTGAAGTTGATGCTATAAGTATAATGATCCTGTCGTAGCGTAATTAGATCAGCGATCAGCGCTTGTGACTGAACATCAAGATGGACGCACCTCATTGTGCCAACAAAATGTCGAAAAGACCATTCCAACATATGTCCAAGGGACGGTCATACCAGAGATATCAGACTTGATGTATCTGAGTAGGGAATCTGGAAGAATAGGCATGTTGTTCAGATTCCACGGGTCCTTCGAGGCCGGTTCCAGTGGATGGGTTTCCAGTGTGGGCATGGCACTAGATAAGGGGGAAAAATGTCAAACATTCATTGGAACGGTGAAAAAATCCAAAAAATCCTCCTACCTGCCATGCGTAGTCGAATGTACATCAGCACCATATTCAATCTCTACAGTTTCATTCGGTGATTGTACAAGGCGCCAAAATTCATTCTCCACATCATACTCAGATATTAGCGTGCTTCCAACGTAATTCACCGTAGGGTCGTCAAGATCCGCGGCAGATGGAGACGGTGGAGGATGGGAGGTCCACCACCTTCTGCGGAACTCAAGATCGCGCGCCTGGAAACTTGAGAGACTATGTTCCTCGCCCTCGTCAAAGCCGAAATCGCCACCAGTGCCAAAAAGACAAATGTGGCAGAACCACTGCCCTTTTGGAATGGTGGCCAGAGGGGGGTCGAGACAAAAGATGTGAAATCCTGTGGTGACAGGTCAAATGCATGGACATTGAGACTATAAAATAAACATACCACAATCACACCCATCACATATCAACATTTTTTCGTCTTGATTCTTCTTCTGGCAAATCTCGCAGGAAAGCTAAACAAGAATAAATTTATCGAAAGGGAAAGGTGCGATCATACGTACTTCTAAGGTGCGCTTGTACTCATCGTCTGGCTGAGGTGAAGCTGACCCCGGAGATAGCCGGCTGAGAACATCGAGAGACTTCCTCATGGCTGGGCGGTGTTACGGTTAGATATTGACTAACCGGGTACATTGACTAGCTTACGAGTTTCGTGAGATGCTACCCTTGCTCCGCGCTTGACAGTGGTGCTCTCAGGTCGAGGTCCGCTACGCTCCTTATAATCACCGTCATCAGGGGGTTCTGATAATGGGCTAGATGTAGAAGTAAGCGGGCTGGATGGTGGGGAACCACGCTCGCGAGGAGATGTCAAAGGACGTGTTGCAGTCTGTATATTCATATGAGTCTTCAACTGCGGATCGCGCGCTGCAGTCGGAGATGTGGACAGGGTTGGTGAATTCCGAACACAGTCGCAGAAATGTTCATAAGGCAAGATAACTCGTGTATAAGAGTTCTTGATCTGCGTGGATAGCCCAGGGATGCCACGGTAACCGAGGAGCGCCCCGAGGTCCCCCCATTTCTTGTTTTTAGTCACCTATGATACTATTCAGGCACTAGCTACGCTATAATGGAGGATCACGCACTGCCTCGTAGCCACCGAGTTTCTGAACTTCTTTGCGGAGTAACCACAGGTCTAGGGGCTTGTGGTTGATGGTGGGTACGGATACACGAGGGTTCCCTTGTTGTTTATGGAAACGGTAGAGTTGCTCCAAAAAATTGACCTTCGCACGAGATGAGGCCTCGATAGAGTTAAGGCGTTGCAGCCGAGTCTTGAAACGAAATGTCTGATACATTATTTATTAGAGTCATCATTGTAAAGAACATCACTATGTCACGGAGAAAAAATATACAAACCTCGCTATCAGTAACACAAGGCATTTTCCAACCAACAGGAGGGATGATCTTGCAGATGCCATAATTCCTCGCCTTTTCTGAGATGGAGCGGATGTAAGCCATCGGGTCTTTGAACTCATCTGACGTCGGATAAAAAACTGGGCAGTCTTCTAATCCAAACGGACGGGGTTTAGAGCGCACGGGCTGCGTTCGGGGGCTCGAAGTTTTTACTGTAGATAAGTCTAAGGTGGGTGAGACAGAGATGAGAGTGCCATCTCCAGAAAAATTGTCGGTCGATTCCTGCTGCGTCACATCATCATTATCGAGTGACGTCACGTGGTTCTGCAGGGCAGCCAGAGCATGTGTCTTGGATTTACGTGGGGCGCGTTTGGTGCTACTGGAGGCGCTCTGCTGTGATACTCTGGGCTGTGAAGGAGAAAGAATTTCCTCCTGTGTGTCTATAGGGACTGCACCTTCTACAGGAATTGACAGACAAGAAGTGAATGTAGCTGGCTGTTTATTAGAAAATTCGGTCGGCAAGGCGTCTGAAGAGCGTGGGGCGCTGCTTTGGGCAGGCGTTCGCGGAGAGCGACCGCGACGCGAAGGCGATCCCCGCGAAGAATTCGGAGGAGAAACGGTCTGCATAAAGCAGCAGATGAGCGATAATAATTGTTATCGTCAAAGAGGAGGGAGAGTTATTGTGAGTGAAAGCTGCAGACCTTCCGAAGGTCCTGAATTCTAATGTGTGGGAGCGGGCATTGAAATTGTGCACTGAGTTATCGTGTTACCTTGTTGCTTCGGCGTGAGAATATGACTTCATATTCGCGGAGTTTGGTGGAAAGCCTCCTTTGCGGAAATACTTTTAGCTGTTCCTCTTATTTCAATTCCACATTCTTTGCACGCTACACTCCACAGTGAACGACCCATTCTATGTGCACCATAACTTACTATATTATGCATTAAATATGTCTATTCTACCCATAGGCGCCAAAGATACGCTTAGATCATTCACTGTTGATCCAGATGAACTTGCCACCGATACGGAAGTCTTCCGAAGGCTACCAAATCCAGCAAATGGCCACCTGTGACCAGATGGAGCTGAGGGGGGCAAAAGATCGAGAGCGGTGTGCTTTACCAAAGGAACACTGGATTAAACCCATGCATTGATGTTTCATATGCCACCTGCCATGATGGCCGTATTCAAAATCCAGCGAGCCAGATTCATCAGGCAGTAGAACGACATATTACCACACCAATCTCAAGGAGATCGGATCTGCCTCCAACAATATTACTTGTGCGAGGCATTCGTTACACGCTGTTATGTACATAGCTTCTCCATGAAGCTTCAGGCTAGGCATATTATGTGCTCCAGCACACGCGCTGCCCATGTGCCACTCCGTCACGATTAATATCGAGGTTCATCTGTATGTCAAGTCTTGCCTGTACCACGTTCGAACTTGCATACTCCGGCTGGCAGCCATAGCACATTTTCTCTGGTTTCACCGTTGGCCGACTTTCGGCACAGAGAACAAACAAAACAGCACTTCCACGCCTCCGCCGCGGCCTGTGTGGCAGTTGAGCCGAGGCAGGAGCTGTGGACCAATCGGTGCCCTTTGTTTCTGAGTATTATTTTTAGCATCCCCAGAACAATCGCAATTTTTCTCGAAAATAGAGAAATATGTAGTACTATCCCAGATGTGGACGGTTCATGCGAATTTTTGAATCCAGAATTTCATCAAAATAAGTAAGCATCGCTCTTGCTGAGTAGTCTTCACATTTTATGGACCGTCCCTTCTGCTGATCAAGACACTGCAGTTACCAGCGCTTTTTCTCTCTAGTTCTCGAGCTTACTCTACTTCCTGATTATGCTTCAAATAGTGGTGAGCCATCCCGCGTCTCCTTTGGACGAAGTGTACTCTTCGAAGGCACGATCTTCTTTCTTTCTTTTTATTATTCTCAACTGAGCCACGATTCTTTTATATCCTTCAGAACGCTGGAGTACTATATAGTATGGCCGTATCTCTGACATCCAATTTCTGTGTCTCAATAACCCGATGCTCATCTAATTCTCAAGATGGTTGCGATATTAATAGCTTTGAACCACACCCTCTTCTAATTGCAAGAATCAAATTGCGTCCAGTGATCACCAAGAATGGACTATCCACGAGATTGCTTGCGCCATATCCCGGCCCGCAGCATATTTATACAAGCCAAGTTTCCTCAAGAGTGAAGCTGGTAAAATGGCAGGGTACTACCCGGGCGCGTTTGAGGCGCGTAATATTGTGGGCCTGCAGACGGTAGTATTTTAGAAAGTACCCCACTCTTGCTGGCAAGGTTACATTATACTGCGTGGCCGCCTGGCTGGGTCTTCTTAACACCCCCGAACACTGCATGCTTCTGTACTAATCAGCTGCGCCGCATTCCGCAATCTCGCTCGCTTATTATGCACATAAAAAGATTTCCCCCTAAACCTTTAAAAGTCGTTATGTATTTAACGGAATGGCTGATTTATGAAGCTCATTGTTCTTCTACACAAATACAAAGATGTCAAGTAATAATAAAATGCCATCTGGGCGCGTGCGACTATAATATGGATTAGTTAGGGCCTGGAGATTATGCGAAATTAAGTACCAGTTGGCAGCCTTGGCTACATAAGGCTATGCATCCTGTGCCTGCCAAAGTTTGCATGTCTCACGTCGATTGAAATTGTTCATATTCAAATGAACACTTTCCACAAAAAGACTCCGATAGCCATCAAACTTTGATATCGGATGGGTGATCGGTGATGTTGAGCGGCTATTGATTGTAGGTCAGAACTGGCACTGCAACGTCCTGACCTGCAAGCCCGAGCCTGTCTGAATACTTGATTTTCTTGCTGATTCAATCAACCCTACACTTAACATTGTAATACCCTAGACACGTAGCAGCTACACCGGGATCTATATATTCCGTATCATATAAATAGTACACCAAACCACGGATTGGAAATTAACTGTATCAAGCTGTATCAGGCTGTATCCGTCCTGCAAATGGAAGCCCGGAGCCACACAAGAAATCGTGTCGAAACAAGGAAATCCCTCGCTGCATAGACGAGCCAAAGCGTGAACAGCGCCACAATGCCGCATGTGCTCCCAGTGGTCGCGAGCGTGATTATGAGCGTAAACGTGAAGACCTGGTAAGAAAATGCAAGCACGAAATATAGCATGCTGCAGAGGAACAGGACTTACCGTGAGTCATGAAAGACGTAAAACGGCAGGACACTCACCTCCACAACAGCATACGGAAGACCATGTCGGGTGGCTACAGCTTTGGTGCCGAATGCAGACCCTGTCATCTTCTTGAGGAATTGTACCTGCAACCTTTTGCTGTAGCAATAGGCGACAATCGATACACCATCCTCACCGCTGTGTCGGCAGATTCCTACCCATACATTCGACTCTGTCTAGTGGGAAACAAGGACACGACCAACGATCCAATGATGCAAAAATGGAGAGATACGTGCTACTAACTGTGACTGAACCTGAATCCTGGAGACTGACGGAAGGCACGGCCAGAAAGCTGACATCCACGGCTACATCACAGTTGACTAAGCAAAAAAAGGAGCCGAACAACGAGAATCATGGCACGCACATATATTGTGATGCTTGACCATTCACTGCTCAGCTTGCTGTCAAAGTTCTTCCAGCGCGGAGAGCTGATACTACGATCGACCCATACTCGTCGGAGTTCTTCCATGTGTGACTGCGGGGCCCCAAACATTGCAACATTGAAGGCCCATGAAAGAACTAAGATTAGCTTGTTCCTCTTCTTCTTTTTATAAACGGTCTGGTCTGCATCCAGACGGGCAGCAGGGAGCCCGCAGAAGTTGAAGAATTTAGCTCGGGCTGATGGGAAGCTTAGAGGGGATGTACAGTCAAACACGTGACTTACTGAAATACCGCATAAGCCTGGCTGCTAGACAGTCACCCCTTGAAGCAATATGGAAATGATGATACTTACCAATCACACAAACAAAACAGGCGCCACCAACATTCTCTATTTTGGAGAATTGGCAATACCACTATAGAAACCTTTTCGCTTGCCTCCTAGTTGGTTGATCAACTCCAGAATTTTCGATAGTTCATCACCGTCAAAGGGCGACAGCGACACGCCTGTCGTAATTGTCTCTGCACACTCCTTTCAGCGACTGGTCCACGTCAAAGAGGAATTCTCACCAGCGCTATGCACAACAACTTCCTCGAGTTCCTTGAGCAACTGAGTGCATGATAGATGATTAGGATATATCTCACAGTGTTGCCTAGAAAGGACCTGAGTGATTCTGCACTAATCTTGCTTTTTTCTATTCCATCACTTCGTAAGAGGATTTCACAAACAGAAACAGAACACATACAATGATAGACTTGCCAGTACTGGTGTTCAACAGCATATTTTGCAAACGCAAACTATCAAAACACGACACACTGTTGAGGGCGCACTGATATGGCTCAACTTTTCGACACCCTGAAGTCCACAAAAAAGTTTTACTGTAGGTAGCTTATCAAGCCAGAAAGCAGATGCTTGTTGTTGTCAACAAGATAGTATCTGTAAATTCTAGTTTTTGTCTTGTGGTTCCGTACCAACTGCACCACAAGCTCGAGGTCGATCCTGGCATTCCGCCGCAACTCAGAGGGCATAAGAGCGAGCACGTATGAGTCCACTATGCATCTGTAACCTTTGTCCTGCAAGATCGAGTGCGTATAAACACCCTGTTACTAACAGTAAGAGTCCTTTATATTTTGGGAATAAATGACATACTCGCGTAGGGTCATGAAAATAAAGCCCTCCTTCTGGGTGTACACAGGCACGCCAGTTTCCACTGTCTTGCTGATGTGCACTGCGCCCCATTTGTATTTATTTCGCCCAAAAAGAAGGCAGCACTCACTCTAAAAAGTTTCTCTCTAGAGGATCAATAAACTCGTATTTGTTGATTTCGGGGTTCCTGCGATCAAATTAGTACTGGATTACAGTCGGAACACAATAACTCACATTGACAGGTGTTTATCGTACCGCATCACATCGGAGGGCGTAACACTCTGGCTCTGGGAGTTGCCTAGAGCTGCAGGAGGTGACTGTAGGTCACAATTAGAGGGTGACAGAAGGGCGTGCACCGGCAACAGTGGGCCAGATGAACCGGAAGCGGGCGCTGGCAAAGATAGAACCTGCAGGCTCTGAGGAAGAACCATTGTAGGCTGGCTTGAGCCGGTAACTCGCTCTGGGT
Organism: Suillus decipiens; assembly: GCA_016695475.1. Lineage (NCBI taxonomy): Eukaryota > Fungi > Basidiomycota > Agaricomycetes > Boletales > Suillaceae > Suillus > Suillus decipiens. The sequence continues at coordinate 181,905 of MU172994.1, forward strand.
GTCCGTCTGTGTGAATGCGCTGAAACCGGCGCCTGGATTCGATGCTACGAGAATCATAGTATAACCGCAGAAGGATGCGACACGGCTGATGTACAAGTCGCAGCGGGAAAGCAACATATCTGAACAACACCTTCAGAAACACTCGCAAACGGTGTATGAGCCTCCGAACGGAGCTGCTGTCGTGGTCGTGCAACACGGTGTTACCATTAGCAGACAAGTTCAGGACATGAGGTGACCCTGACACAGCCCCGAAGCGTCTATTAGTAACTCTATTTAAACTTAATCACGACTGTCAAGTTTGCCGGTTCGCTTCATGACATGGTCATTTGGCAATTCGGCTGCAGCAGGACCGGGTATAATGAACTACTACTACGCCTAGGTAGGACTGCTCTTGTACTAATACATATTACATACATCATGCCCTGGACCGGATCAACTGGATCTTAGGCTGCTGAGTGTCGGCGGTACTACTACTACTAGCACCGCACACGCCCCGCACCTGGAGGCTGTTTATTACACCGATCAGAAGCGGACTGAGCCGAGTCGGTCGTACCCGGTATTTTGCATTACAAGTCCCGAACCTCGACAAGTCCCTCGCTACGCATAGTGTGAACCAGCACCACAACGTCGCATCTGCTCGAGAACCCCAGATCCTAGCGGTTGCCAACTGTGATAGTAGACGTAGATGTGAAGATCTAGCGAAAGAATGCAAGTATGGAACCATGCTGCAGGTTTCAATGAACCAAGAAGGATCCTCGATCGGCCCAGCCATCCTCACAACATAGCACATGAAAGGGCATGAGCGGTCTGGGTACAAGTCTGTGCAGACATGGCCTGTGTTTGGGTGCGTACCGTAGTTGCCTGCAAAACTTTAGTTTTGGATCACCGATGCCATGATCCGAGGCCTAGGCACTATTCAAATTCCTGCCCATGAAGCCGATTGTGTCTGTTGCATTTAATAGAACAAGGACATCACAAAAGATCCGACAATGCAAAATATGAAAACATATCACCGGGACTGGATGTAACTCCTACCATATTGACGGAAGGTACCGCTATAACCGGAGCATACATGGCATTTGGCTGACGAAATTGAGCGAAGGCGAAGCTCAACAATGTGAATCAAACATGATGGTCAACCATTGGAACTTCTTCCAGCACCGAGAGTTGATGTGGATGTGGCGTTGAATTAGCTTATGCTTGTGCTCCTTGATGTAAACGTACCGATCTGAATGTAGCAAGTACTCGAGAGTCTTTAACTTGGAGACGATGCATTGCAGAGTAGCAACTTTCCCAAATACTCGAACCTGGCTCAAAAACGATCAACTCCTGAGGGGAACGAGACAGAATAGGGTTACTTGCAGATGAAAAAATAGAATGAGCGCCCTCTCTGTTCCTTGCATTATCTAGTTTCGAGAATCACGGATACTTCTGTGGTCAACGAAACTTCTGCTTGCCTTGAAGCAAGCTAAACACGTTCAAAATTCATTGTAATCAAAAGCGAGCGACCTGTGCACACCCTCAAAACAAAAATTTCAACTGAAAGCCTTGCTGCTGTTCATTGTACACCTCGCATCGCTGCTTTGATCAGATAAATATTGTGTTGATATTCCACACTCTGTTCTGCCGATATTTCAGAAGAATCAAAACGGAAAATGAATACACACAATGACGACTTGCCAGTATTGACGCACACTCTGGAAACACAAACCATGAAAACCTTGTGCTTGTTGATGTTAGGTTTGCTGTGATCACCATATTATTAGATCTCAGACCGAATGCAGGACTTACGTCGTAACGCATCACCTATATGGCTAGAACTTCACGAAGCTCTGGCTCTGAGAGTTTAATTGAAGCTGACTATAGGGAACAATTAAAAGGGTGTAACAATGGGATGGATGAACAAGGCAAATACTGTGGTAGTGGCAGGACCTGCAGTCGATGATTGCTCAGCGGAAAAAGTAAAAGGGTGCTAGTTTGAGACAGAAATTCGTTCTAGGTGTTTGCATGCACGAATCCATCGGAACTGCGATATTAGTACATGAAAATAATCACAGATGGACGTGAAACAGTTATGACCGAGTCATAGCGAAAAGGCAAGATATCTAGACAAACTTTTGGAGGAAACACTCGCAAGTTTTTCATGAGCCTCCGAACGTTATCGTTGCGTAATATGGTATCATGTAAGGATAGTAAGCAGAGAAGCTGAGGACATGAGGGAAACTCACAGAGCACAACAGACACAGTCATATATGTGGTATCATAATCAATAGCAGGACTCATAATAGCATCAAAATGCTCATCGACCAAAATCACTGTAATATCCCTCGACTAGTAAGAACTGATGAACTCCTGTAGTGCGCTAGTTGTGGCAAGGCTCTGTCAAGGGGTATGTGGAAGTTGTTTTTGAACCCGATCATCCGACACGCACTATATAACCAACTGCAACATGGCCCTGGCATTTATCCGGGATAGTCCAATCATGGCTGAGCGTTGAGCTAGGCCTACTTTGAGCCCACAGCGAGGAGGCGCGCATGTTTGCTACTTTACTGGTGGTCGTTGGCCCCTCTACAGGTCAGACTGGGTTGGGTCAGTGGATGGACTCGGATAACGGAAATGGCCATGGCAGGAAGGTGAAAAGCAAGCTAATTTGATTAAAAGGAGGCAGCTGGGTTGCAGCGATAACATTAAAGGTCAAAGTTTTGTAATGCCGCACAGGTGCCAAGTGCTGTGTTAGCAAGGGTTATCAGACGCACGCACATTTAATCAGCTGAATCACTCGCACTTCTCCCAAGTTGCTAGCCTCTAGGTAACATCAAAACAGATCTGAACTTTCTGCGCTGACAAATAGACGATCAACAGACAACGTGTACCAGCTACCAGCTGTTGGGTATCCTTATTATCAACGTCAGGCAACAGGATACGAGAAAGCCTCGCGAGCGGACCTTCAAATACTTTCAAACAACCTCTCTGGCGGAGAAACGCGATATGATTTCCGGATCACGACAGCCCACTACAATAGCAAAGGGATTGACTCTGACACCCGTATTGGCCTTGAGGGGCCACAAAGGCACTGTTCCATCTATAACTTACTTTCCAGACGGGAAGCGAATGATCAGCGGTTCAGCCGATAAGACCACTCGTCTATGGGACCTAGAAGAGGGTAAGGAGATTGAGGAAGCACGAGATATTCATGAGCAGGAAGTAATGGTATCAAGGGATGGTCGATGGGTGGTCACAGTCACAGGTGGTGGAGAGCTCAGAGGTTGGGATGGGGATCGTGGGAAAATTCAAAGGTCACTAGCTCACCTGCTTCGATATTTCCGAGGACAGCCCGTTACTGGCGGGGGTAGAAGGTTGCGCGGTGCAGATTTGGAACTTGGAAACTGGCAAACACGTGGCTGATCTACTGAAACTGATGTGTGCGCAGTTCGATTCTCGCACGACTCGAAGAAGCTCATAGTCAAATCGTGGAGGAATCACCTCGAAGTGTGGGGTGTCCGAACACACGAACTGGATGTCGAAGTGGGGGCATTTGGTCGTATGAGCAAAACATCCACGCCAGTGTTTTGGATTACCAAAGACAAAAACATCGTAGCTGCCAGTGCCTTCAGCTATTATGGTTTCTTAAAGACAATCTATGAGTTCGATGCATCTACTTTGAATAAGGTTGAACCCCCCTTCGAAGGACATACCAAGGCCATCAGCAGTTTAGCACTCTCACTTGACTGTGCTCTCCTCGCCAGTGTTTCTTATGACAATACCATCAAGCTCTGGGCTTTTGACTCCCGCCAGCTCCTAGCCTCATTTGATGTTCTGTCTGTCCACCGCTTCATCCTCTCACCCGACTCACGCCAACTAGCTTATACAACCCTGGACAACACCGATATCTACTTATGCAACACTCCCCTTGAGATCGTTAGCATTCAGCCTCTACCAGAAGTTAGAGTATGCAACCAACTCGAATACTACTATTGTTTATGCGCTAACATCTTCTTGCAGACTAGTGCTCCTACAAATCTACTACCCCTTGCTGATGTACTCATCTCTTTCTTTCGTTTATTACACCACTCCATTAATCCCATTTTTGCAGCCTGGCACACACTCTTCCAACACTCTTCCAAACACTAGTGAGGCCCCACCAAATAGGAAACAGAGCCTCCATTACCGCTCTCTACCACCTCCCCCCATTAGTTTCACCCGTCCGAGTCATCACGCAGGGTCCAAGTCCTGGAGTAACAGTCACACCGGAACCTCTCGCGTACAGCCTACTGACATGCGAGCGCTTACTGATATGTTGGAGTTGACCCCACTGCTACCCGAGTTACCCCTCAACTCCCGCGAACTCCTTCCTTCTTCTAATAACATTCCACTTCTTCCCATTCGTAATAACGATCCTGGCGGTATCTTCCCTGAAGCGATACTCCAAGACCTTTCAATACATATTACAAAGGATGAAGACTATCTGTCGCTCGTGGCGGGTTCGGGGAGATCTGGAAATGCACTTATCGCATGGATCGCAGATCGGTCAAAGTTCGTTTGCAGTGTTGTTTGTCCGTCAGCCAAAGATTAATGGTTGGGCAGGTCGCGGTGAAAGCGTTTATGCTGCTGATCAACTTAGTGCAGCAAAGACGAAAAAGATCAAGGTGTATTTCTTGACGAAAGACCGCATCTTTTACTTACGGGTGGCCACTTCGTAGAGGATAAAGCGTGAACTCAGGATATGCGCCAAAATCCAGCATCCAAATATTCTACCCGTTTATGGTTATACGTATGGCTTTGGTCCATTTATAGCGATAGTTAGTCCTTGGGCGGAGAATGGTAACCTGTCGGAGCATTTGGAGTGCGAGGGTGCGGCTCTCACTCGCATTAGAAGATTCCCGATTGTAAGTCTCCCTTGTATCTCATGTGGACTATACACTAATGACAATCTCAGCTTAGGGATGTCATAGCTGGTCTGCGACATCGTAGGTGCTAGTTATTTTCAGTGCTGGACCTGGAATATTAATATTCCGCATAGTTCATGCCAACAGTGTCATCCGTGGTGATTTCACTGGGGTAAGTTCGACCCATCTCGTTAATTTTTGATTTTAAGTTGATGAGACGCGAGCCACAGCCTAACGTGCTCATTCGTGGTGATGGCATTGGTTGCGTTGCCGACTTTAATCTTTCCTTGATGTATTCGGAGGCCATAAGCGCCTCTCAGGCTTCTTGGACTTCCACGCTCAAAGGCAACATGCGATGGATGGCTCCTGAGCTGCTTATACCAGAACGGGAGGATGGATCTCCGACTCGTCCGAGCGAGCAGAGTGATATGTACTCATTCGGCGGTATCATGTTGCCGGTGCGTTTGGAACTTGCAACTTCTCCATGACATCATTAGCCATGCCTTTAGGTCCTCACTAACAAAATTCCCTATTATTACCTGCCGAATGATGCCGCTATCGTCCTATGCATAGCCAAGGCGCAAACACCTTCTCGATTCCGTTACCCTGAACTCCCTGAACGATACTGGGAGTTTATCAAGGGTTGTTGGTCTACTAATCCTCGGGAACGTCCTCCGACGGAGGGAGCTGACTTAGATATCAGGAATGAATTTTATTCGCTGTCTGGACCTGGTTGATTCTCGGATACAACAACCGTTCAACATACAAAGAAAGACTTGTTACTGATATTCCAAGTCCTGGGGACTGTCAACGAGCTTAATACTACCGTTGCTCAGCTGCAGTCTACAAGTTAGACGACCGAGTAGCTCATCCAAACAAGTTCGTTCCAGCCTAGATGGTCACTCGGAATTTGCCCTTGTTGAGAGGAGCATCCGAGCCCTCACAATCATTTTTGGCAAAGATGGGCCATAATCGGGAGCCGTTATTTGACTTTAGGTTCCTTCGCCATTTTATTGATCTTCTCACCCCCGGTAACGTTTTCAGTCCCGAGGTAAAGAAAGCTATAGCGGTGACATGCGCACAATTCATACAGATTGATGACAGTTACAAAGCAGTGAATGAACAAGCAACTATTTCTTTTTAGTTTGACGTTTCCCTTTTTCGCGATGCAGTAAGTTGAGTAACCGAAAAGCTACTTCTTCCTCCCCCATGGGTTGGCCCTTCCTTTTCTCTGACCTACCAAAGTCTATGAGGCGGAAGCTCTTGCTAGAGTGTGGCCGATCGATTGGCCACTCTGTTGGCTTGCCCTGCTGCCACATGATGTTTCGCGCTGCGAATGACCCATGCAACCAGCCGGCACAATTGAAGCGTATGATAAGTGACGCGCACTCTTGCTTGTCATCCTGACACAAATCATCTGGATCTATCTCGCGGCCACAGTACTCCAGGAGCAATATCGGACTCATATAACGACATCGACCCCAATATTTGTCGCCAGTTGGATTGTCTGGTGTGTAATAGCCGTAGAACTGTGGGCAGAGTGCTCCGACGGGGATAGGATCGTGTATTGGAGGTATAACATTATATCCATTCCAGTGTTGGAAAAAGTGGTCAGGGAACGATTGATAGTTTTTCGCTTCTTGAGCGAGATGAAGGTCGTATTTGAACGAGAGTTTTGCAACAACACCGACTATCGCAGTGCGTGGAACGGGTCCTGAGCCAAAACTTGAGCTCTCATGATTGCATTGTTCTTCCCAGGGGTTTCGCCACTGCACGGTAGTGTGGATGCGAAGGACTGGCCCGGAGTAAGATGTGGTGCGGATGACCCTGGGAGGTTCCAGGATGAATGTTTCATCCTCACTATATTCTTCACTTTGCTCGTCCTCACTTTCCACCAGGTCTTTTTCTTCATCACTATTGTCCTGATCTATTTTCATCTTCCCCTTCCCCTTGTCTTCTTTTGGAGCAGACTCCAGCGCACACGTTTGACTATCATCTACATCCATACAAGCGTCAGGAACATCTTCGTGCTCAGTTTTGGCTGCAGGTTCCAGGTCCTGCCCGTCTACAGCATCGATCTTGACATCTGTTTCGGCATCTTCTGTTGTCATTGCATCGCTAGCAGTGTCTGCAGGATGATACTCATCTGAACTCGGTGCGTCATTACCGTCGGTGGACTTTTCGCCACCAGGCCTACTATCCCAATGTGGACGTAGAACATATGACCCAGTCACTTCTGGAAACTGGTGCTCCTCGATGGTAACATGACCAAGTGTTCGTTTCGGACCAGAGGCCTGCGAGGGCTCTCTTCCCGAGCTACCCTGCATTGTTTCTTCAGTCTTTTCCCCCGGGTCTTTAAAGAGTGCTTCCCATTTTCCCTCGTCCTTCAATTTCTGGACCTGTCGACGGACATCTTCTTCAACACAATCTTTGCATAGACGAGCCTCCACAAAAAGGTCGCGTGGAAGCTCCCACTCCACACTGTGTACGATCGAATGATGGCCGAAACCAACTGCACGAGGTGAAAGGTAGAGGTGAGCTTCTTCCACTTGCGTCCTCTTCCGTGGTCGCAGAGGGAGTACAACTTCAATAAGTGGCTCTTCTGTTGGTCCCTCTTTGTCAGTGGGGAAGATGTGTAACACGCTCTCTTTTTTCGCTGCTTCGTCTTCTGCAATCTCAGCCAGTTCCCGCGCCTTCGACGCAACCTCCTGACCTTCTCGTGAGAGGGAGAGGGAATAGGTTCGGAGAATGTACCCATCATTAGCAATCTTAGAGGGCCATTGGGTCTCATGGTCAGAATCGCTGTCCTCGACGGTTAATTTGTCCCAAGGGTCATGAACATAGAGCTTTTGAGGAAGAAGGTGCAGAGGAATACGTTGTTGAAGTACCGGAGTCTCGTGCGTGAAAGGGATGAAAGGATACGGAGAAGGATAATGATCGGGATGGAAGAGGGAGTTGATATTCGGCATTTCCTGCATATAATCATGGAACGACGCGCTGGCAGTTGCATTCTCCTTTGAATGCTCATCAGCAGCTGATGCCGCCTTCTCCTCTTTCTCCCTTCCGATACTATTGCTCTGATCATCGGCTGGAGGGGTAGAATCTTCACCATCTGTGGCTTTTTCCAGGTCGCTATAGCTCAAAACAGACCAGCCTGTTTTTTCTTTCTCTCTGACTTCCTCTCGATTGGAAAACTGATTGAATATTCCCAATGTGACGCGCACATCATAGCATCTTATTAGTTCCCCGATGTCAACGACTGGTATCTCCTTGGGATCGTCCTCCTTATCGGCCGAATAGAGTTCATCCTCGGCTATGAGCTCACCATGTTGGCGCATCCATTTCGCGAGTCTACTGCCCGTGGAGATGGTGAGATAGTTCTTCACATCTGGGGCGCGTAGAACCCAGTAGAAATCATAGAGTGTTGCACCCCATAAATCAATCCCATTGCTAAGCTCCTTTCCACGCAATGGAGATACCGTGATGGTATCACCTTTGGGATCGCGAGGCCAGACGCGGAAGACAACGCGACTCTTGCCATATCCAACGCAATGCTCCTCGTTATCGGCTTGTTGTTGAATAATGTTGGGAAGTTTGTGGAAGTTAATCGTGTTGAAATCCGTGTATTCGGCTCGTGTACGTGGATGCGCACTACAATAAATGATTTGGCAGCGTGCGATAACATTAATGATGGCGACGTACCTCTCTCTTTTTGCATCCTTGTCTTTAGTGTGTGGTGGTTCCTCAGCCCGAGCAGATTCCGCATCTACAGCTTCTGAGACACGCTGTTTAGCCTTCTGGGTATTCAAGAACCCCCGCTTCATGGTGATATTTGATCAAGTCGCTTTAGGGTGTCACGATCCTGCAGCGCTCGCAGAGACATCACTGTCACGGTATGGAAGCCCTGCTCAATTAGGCCAAACAAGTCATAGTGGGAAGTGTCTTGCATCAAGAATTATGATTGAAAAAGTTACTGCATTCGATCCGTCGAACATTTCCACCTGCAATATGCACGTCCACTGAACTCTGCTGGCTGGACATCGACAGCAGATAAAGCATCTCTGACACATGAGGATCACATAACCTGAGACAAATGGTCAATGTCTGTATCGCTGACTAGGTTCCAATCCTCACCTAACCCTAGTGTGAAACACGCGACTGACTTGACTCAGAGGCTCGGCTTGAGCCGAACGCGCCTTTAAATTATTATGTCAAACTGGAATGGCATAACGACATCCGGATCATCCCATCTCTCAGTATGGCCGCTTGCACATCTCAAGATCTTAACATCCTAGATGATGATCCCTCAGAATTTACCCTTGTTGAGAGGCGCATCCGAGCCCTCACAACAATTTTGGCAAAGATGAGCTATGGTCGGGACTCGTCGTCTGATCGTCAACAAGTTCCTCCCCTTTTGCGCCATTTTGTCAATCTTCTCACCCCCACTGACGTTTTCAGTCCCGAGGTAAAGAAAGCTATAGCGACGACAGGCGCCATCACACATGATGGGGTCAGCGAGAAATTTCAGACATTAATAGTCGTCCAGAATTTATATCCCCGTTCCTCCCTAACTAAGTCAAAGTTGGAAGAGATAACCAAATCTCAAAAATCATTTCAAGAAATCGTGAACGGGCAGGTGCAAATATTAACTGAAGCCTATCGTTACTGATCATCATTAGCAATGACGACGTCCCACTCAATCAACACATTTCGGAGATCTGGACTGCCCTTGCATCCTTCGAGCGTTCCGGCGACAACGAGCTCGCTCTTGCCAGATTCATCATCAAACGCTGTCGTCAGAAATTGTTTACGCGTATTTTCCTCTACCAGAAGACATTTCGCGTGCATGTGGCCCAAAAGTTGGCTGACTGGATTCCCGCCGCCAATGAAATCCCCGAAACGCGCTGGCTTGATGCTCCTGAATGGTTTTTTTGGCTACCGCCTGCGAAGATGTGCCGACGCGCAAGCATGGTCCACCAGACAATCAAGTCACCCAATTGGAGTTTTCCAGCGAGACAGTGCACTTATGGGCTAGGCTCCTCAGTCGCATCATCCTGGAGTTAGAATCTTATGCGACGAAGGCCCAGAAAATGGAGAGCGAGGGAGACACATTGGGATTCAAGAGCGCCATGAACACAGTCTCAGATCGTTGTACTGCGTTGTTTTGCTATCTCACATGGGGTGCTAGTGTCATAAAGACCCTGCTCACAAAAAAAACACTCGCCTGGAACTTTAACGGATCCAGGCCAGGTGGTGCTGGTGCGTTGCCATTCTATTTTATCTTGTTTTGTAGTCAAACATATTACCGGTCTCAGGTGGCCAGGATGTTAGGGATGAAGGTAAGTTTGTCCCCACGTCGTGGGACTGCATTGCTTATTTTTGAAGCAGATTTGTATGATCCAGACGAGTCCGATGACTTGGATCCCGAACCTGGCGAGTCAAGCGGAGATCGTGTCTTACGGCACTTGAAAGGCATCATTGCATGGAATACAGCCCTAGCATCGCTTTCGACACCGATATATTCCAAAATCATTCGTAGTGAACTCTCCCTCAGTTTATTGGAGATCCCTCATGCCAGCTCTGATATCGCTAATTTGGATGACACCTGCGAAGCATATTTCAATTCATTTTCTTCAAAGGCCTCGTTCGTTTCCAAAGATCTAGCCAAATCAATTCTGAAACCCCATCTTCCACAAACCTTCTCTGGCGTCGTTCATGCGGAGACTACATTAATGGGCCTCCTGACGTACTTCTCGCCTCCTTCGAGTCGTGTGGCTTTTGAGATGCCCCTTCGAGACGATCATGTCGCGGCTCTTGAAAAGCTACTTGAACCGGTAAGCCTCATCATCGATGTTTGCATGGCCTAAGATATACTAACCACAGATCGTCAGGCAACCACTGAAAATATCATTGCAGTAGGAAGAAAATGTTGCTGGTGCTGTAATGGGCTTCGCTTCCTGCTCCTGAGGGCCAATAACACGCGGTTCAAATTCCCGGGCTCAAATGGCGCAATTTATCCATGGAGTCCTCCTCGTGTGGGAGTGAATGTCGAAGTTCTTCAAAAGTTAGAGGATGCTTTGTTTAAAGAATTATGTCATGTAATTGAGAGGGAGGCAAATTATCGCCAGCCTTCTTATTCGTACCACTTACCCTTCTTGCCATTCTGACCCTTCGGCCAAGCGCTGCAATCTTTCATTCGCACCTTCGAGACACTTGGCAAGGTCCGCGCTAATCTTCGCTATCATGTCCACCTTAAGAATGTTACTGATGGCAAACCAACACGACGAAGCTACGCTCACTTGCACACAACCGAACTTCCGGGAATTTGATATGGAGGTTGCCAAATAGCTCGAAACCGACTTTGCATTTGTTCCTCCACTTCCAGTAGTCTCCAGTGACAATCTCGAAGGTCCCGAATCAATCTTACTTGATGATACTGATGCTGAGTTTGCTCGACTTGAAGATATTCGTAATGCGGAAAAAACGATGGGTATATAGTTTGCCTCGGACTGGGATGTGGATGGGAAGGAAGTTTTAGAAGGGAGAGCATTTGACTTTGCAAAACTGCAGTACATCAATGAGGGATTGGTGCCTGCAGTAATTGAGGATGAAATTATGATCATGGATCATGATGCAAATGAAGATGGGACATGGAATATCAATTCTATGTTGCTGTCGAGCGGTCTTACTAATCGATGTAGTTAGTCTTAAACATCACGTGATTCATCACCAAAAGTCCTCAAACTAGAAATTGCCTGATTTGGGTTGCGGCTGCGCCACAACGCTTCTCAGACGTGCCACGTCATGGTCTCAAGTAATCATTGGCTCTGTGTCATGCTAAACTATATGGCATTTGCACAATGTCATGCTAAGCTGTATATCAACCTGACAGCGAGTAGCTAATGTTTATCTCGGTCTGCTATGTCATTATATATCCCATGTGTAGTATATCATTGAGTAATATAATTAAAGTGTGCCATAACCCTCTCATGCAAGCACATCATCGTCAAGCTCCTCATCTGAATCAGCCTCTACTCTATCGTCTGAGTCTTCCTCGTCTTCCCCATCTTCCTCACCTTCCTCACCTTCCTCACCTTCCTTGCCATCTTCCTCATCTTCCTCACCATCTTCCTCGCCATCTTCCTTGCCATTCTCCCTAGCATCCATATCAACGTCATCCCATTCCTCATCGTCGGCAGGGGCATTTGCAGGGGCTCCATCACTCTGCAAGAAGTTGTCCCATTCCCGTGTGACCTTATGACCAACACCTCCACTGCGAAACCGCATGAACATATCTCGGTCTACAAACCTTGTACAGTAGTTAGAATTGTGAATAGTCTAGAAGCAAAGTAGGACATACATATTAACATAGTGATACCACCAGTCTTCATCACCATCTTCTTCGTGACGGACAAATGAGGGTCCCATGTAGTGATCTGTGCGCCCATGTGCAAAGGCAGGAATGAGATGGACCCCATGAATCACTTGATCAGGATCCAGGAATCTGAAACATCCAGGATCGTTGCCTGTGAATAATCCGAGCCTGTGCAAGCGCTTAGCAGACCAGCCACCCTTGAATGTGACATTACATGCAAACCAGCATATGAAAAGTACATGGTTTTGATGTAGAGGTGTTCTTGTCACCGTAGTACCAAATATCTAAGTGAAATATTCAGATGACCTGCGCGTACCAGTATGGGTGGCATTTGTCGTCATCTTCATGTGATAGGACCATAATATCAGCACGTGTTTGAGGGTTAATGGTGTCTTGCTCCCTTCAAAGGTCGTACGTGGTGTAATTGACCTGTAACACACCGTGTTCGTGGAGTTGGTTGTTTGCAAATATCACCTGATCATGGTCTTCATCAGTAAAGTCGTGCTCATCACCTGAGTATTTGATCCCTTGGAGGCAGGCTAGAAGGTGGTCTTTCAGTTGTGGGATAAAATTCTAGACCACAGCAGATTAGAGTTAGTATTAGCATAAAAATACCACATACCTTCTTTGCTGGATCATCAGAGTCGAGCTCGCTCAGCCATGCAGTGAGATCATAGGATGCCTTTGGGTACTTTGAAATATGGTAGTGGTCAGATGGTGAAGTACATTTGCATTTCTTTCTGGACTGGCCAGTTGCTTCTGCAAGAAGCTCACGTCATTTCAATATTTTCTTTGTAAGTCGGTTGCATGCCTCTTGACAAGCCATGTTTTTGGATGTGGTTTTCTTGTTTTTCGGAGTTCTCAGGTACCAGCGCTTGAGAGTTTGATGTTCCAATTCACCCTAGGATTGTGTATCAGCATGCGATGCTTCTTTAAAAAAAACAGTATACTACTGTCTGTGTAGAAAAATTATCAGTGGTACCCATGCGCCATATTGTGTTAGGATAGTCCCAAAGCGCATGATACTTGTACATCTCGAGGTTAAGTTTCTTGAGCTTCGGTCCAGCCTGAGTGCTCTCCAAGTCTGCAGCCTTTTTCTTCCCATCCTTAACAGTTTGCTGACTGGCCAATGCAGCAGCTTGTCATCCACAGGCAGCATACTCATGGGGGAGTTCAGTAGTATGGTAGTACAGGCATATAGTTTTTGAAAATTTTCAAATGGACTGGCCCAGAACCACAGTTGCAGTGTCAAAAAATGCTAGAGTGTCATCAGTGTGCAGATGGAGTTTTGCATAGCTGTGCCATGCAGCAAGATCGAAGAGCAGGTCAAGGACTATAGCATTCTGGTCATGTTCATCGGGGAGAAGGTCTTCAAATACAGGAAGGGCACACTGCAATATATTATAATTCAGTTTATGAAAAATTAGTAAGAACAGACCTGCAGTAAATCTTCAAAGTCTCTTGCGGCGAGTCGCTTCATGGCTGATGCGTTTTTGTTGAAACGCCGAATGGTGCCACATCCGAAAGTTGGAACCCTCCGATAGCTGGCAGAGTATCAGTTAGTTGAAATAAATCACTATACAGTTACTTACCATTGATTAAGCTGCTGAACCAAATCACCAGCTGCTGCATGCAGGATCCGCATGAGGTGAGTAAAGATGGCTTTCCAAACCCCAATTTCAAACTCATGCAACAGATCCACAACAAACAAAGTGAACAAGTTGAATGTGAATTGGGAGAGCTTCTCCGAAAATGCATTCTAGACTGTGATTAGGGCCAGGTGTATCAATAGATTGATGTACTTACTCGCGTAGGCACCAAAGATTCATCATTCAACAGGCTGTTCACCCAAGTCCCAGAAACTGGAGCACCCTTCTCAAATATGAGTGACTGCGCCTTTGCAATGTTGTGATGCCATGAATTATCATCGACACATTGCAACCTGTCTCGTCATCTTGAATCGAGCTTTGTCCCCATCTTCAGAATGTCAACCTTCTTGACAAGACAGCGAGGGCAGGGGCATTGGCCTAGGAATTTAATACTTGCAAGTAGAACTCTAGAGATAATACCGTTAGAATCAACGAGAAGATTAAGTAACACAGTACATACTTTTCTGGATAGTCAGCTGAGTATGTAAAAAATCAAGGAAATACTCTATGTGTGATACCGTCCAAACACTTGATGATGATACCCTGTTCATATGCGTCCATGAATTTGTTGTTGAGAAGGAGTCTCCAGATAGTGTGAATCAGGTCACGCTTGCAGTAGGTGTATGTCTCATCCATCGAGGGTTCTCCGAACAACCCCATATATTGTTCTTGGAAATCATCAGGGAGCTATCTTGGGCTTCAGTTCCAATGTTCAGCAGTAAATAATGAAACTCACGTTTGGTATATAAGCAATGTGATGACATGTGCTGGCTGTTGGTTTCCTGCGAGTATATTTTGACTGATTTCCGAAAAATAAGGAGAATGGCCACATTGAAGCATCCCCAAAATTGGTGAGATGCGTTGAGTCAGACCAAAACATGAGGGAGGTGACAACACATTCAAGATTGTCATCAGAGTTGTGTGGCAAAGCGCTGATCTCCATGTATGCATCAAGCATGGCAGGGGAGCTGTAAGCTTCTGAAAAGACCTGGATCGTCTTTTCCTCAGAGACCTTCCAGTGTTGACTAAAAGGTGTCATGTTAAATGTTTGGGAGACGTCGTCCTCGAAAACAGCTGTGATGATGTCAACAAGTGAGCGGTGACATACTCCAGGTATCTCCAGCTCAGGAGCATCTTCCTCCGATGCCCATCTCTACTTCTCCTTTGGTAGACAGATCCTGGCTGTCGACTCCTGCCAACCGTGTTCTTCCCAGAAAGGATTCGTTTTGTCGTCCAGGTACTTGTCAAGTAGCTTTGACTCACGGGTGTGGGTTATTCCAATCGCATCTTCACTGCAGAAGAGAGGGTCTTCAAAAAAGGTGCCAAGGCGATCAAACTCAGCAAAAGACTTTGCATTCGTCCTGGAATATTGCCATGCCATCATAAGCCCGCATGTTGGGTTTGTGAATGCGTGGAACAGTTCATCCACCCCAACATCTGCAGGTGGAAGGCCAGCAAGAAGCTTGCTCTGTTTCTGGGCTGGTAGACCGCAGTCGAGGGTAGGGGCATCTGTTACCATGTTAAGAGTAGTACCATCTGCAGGAATAAATGTGGGACAGGTGGCATATACACGATATAAGCCTGTGTCATCTGGCTCAGTCTCAAATGGCACCAGGATTGATTCTACGGCACCAGGGCTAGGGCTGGGTGGGTGATGGACAGCGCTGTTAACCTCAGACTGAAGCGGTCCTGACTGCAAGCCTGAGGCTGCAGATTGCTCCCCACGCAGCTGGCGATTGGTTCATGGCATGTGCGCAAGATGAGTTGATGAGTCAGGAAGATAATCCACATAGCAGCATGGCATCTGAATTGTGCACCCTGAGTGGTGTGATAGAACTGGAGTATCCTGCAGTCGCATTAATGTTACTACATCACAGGTTAGGATGCTAGAATAAATCACTTACATCATATTCAGCAGGAATATCATTATCAGGAATCTGTGACGGCCCTGGGACTGCATTATCCTGCAGCAGTGTTGATATGAACAGTGCTAGAGGCTATAACTGAAATACACACATCGGCCAGAGGCAGAACATCTGAATTGTCGGGTGGGTCAGCCTGAATATCATCGTAGACCGGCTCAATTCCGTCGTGGGTGATCTCATTTGAGTCCTCAATCCGAGGCCGTTTTGCCTTGCTGTGTCTATCTGACTTGTGCTTTTTTGCCTTCTGATAAACAGAGCTGGTCAGCTTAATAGACCTATTATGCTCGCATTGGACAGCATGTGATGACAGCTGTCTCGTCGATTTAAACTGCCTCCTGCAGCCAAGGCATGTTGGCTGGTCGGCAGACATCGTAATTAGAATAGGAGTATGATAATGTATGGGGGATAATGACTTACCCAGACATCCCTGACAGTCTTTATAGGTAATGCAGACTGCTGCTGCTGAGTGTGCTGGTCAGATTACTGCTGTTGAGTGTGCCAGTTCTAGCCCTAGAGGATCAGGAACTCTCGTTAACAACCTCAGCCATAAGGTGATCCACCATAAGAGAGGAAACACTGCAGTAGAGATAGTACTGGAGGCAGCTTCTATGCTGAAGGTGGAGATAGATCCTCGAACTCTGAATCACAAGTCACACTGCAACACCATTAATGTGGAAATTGATATTGGATTTATCAAGAGTACAGTACAGAGAGGGAAACACAATGGGTACCAGAATGAAGTGTATGCATTAGTAAAAGGTACAAAGATGAAATCTGACTCACCAATTTTGGACCATTCAAAATAGAGCCAAACATCATTGCGGACGTTACCCAGGGCTCCAGCATGCAGAAAGAGCTTTGCGATTGATAGGGCGGGTGAGAGATAGTATGTGATGATTGCGTGAGGTGAATGCAAGGGTGGGTGAGAGATAGTATGCAATGATTGTGTGTGAGGTAGGGCAGGTGAGAGATAGTATGCGATGATTGCATGTGAGGTAGGGCAGGTGAGAGATAGTATGCAATGATTGCGTGTGAGGGCAGGTGAGAGATAGTATGCAATGATTGCGTGTGAGGGCGGGTGAGAGATAGTATGCAATGATTGCGTGTGAGGGCGGGTGAGAGATAGTATGCAATGATTGCGTGTGAGGGCGGGTGGGTGAGAGATAGTATGCGATGATTGCGTGTGAGGGCGGGTGAGAGATAGTATGTGATGATTGTGCGAGGTGAATGCAAGGGTGGGTGAGAGATAGTATGCGATGATTGCATGTGAGGTAGGGCAGGTGAGAGATAGTATGTGATGATTGCGCGAGGTGAATAGTCTGAAGAGCTTGTGACAGAGATCTCAGCTGGGTCAGGATTTGATGGAGCTCATGCCACACACCTGAAACATGAATTGCATACAAGAGCTGACATTGAGGCTTGCAGGGCCTGAGTTCACAGGTACAGCGTCAGCAGCTGAATTCACGGGTGCAGGCGTGAGGGCGATGCAAGTGGAGGGTGGTGGTATGCAAGGGCATCACAGAATAGGGAAGCGGTGGCATTGGTGTCTTGAAGATCATGCCTTGAAGGCAGGCCCAATGGCAAGCTCGAGAATGAGGATGACGAGGACTGAAACATTTGTTGACCATCACATGCTTCAAGCTGTTTGAGACTCTGCTGGAATTTTGTAGTGCAGGTTGACGCATAATGTAACACTAGTAGTATTATTCCTTATTCTTATCCCAACTTATATCCTCTATAATGCCTTGTACTAATACTGCTCTCTCTTTCGGACCTGTTGACTGCAGCAACAAAGTCAATGTTGGTGGTAATCACATCTTCATGGATGTCGAAAATCTGCTCATAGACTGGCCAACTTATATGATCAAGTTCATGCCGACCCACCCAGAACCTGTCGTAAGTATTCACTTTAAGTTCTGAGTCGCATTGGTTTACTTACATTAATAATACAGACACTTATATTGTGTTTAAAAGACGCATCCAGATTCACGTATATCGAAGACGCAGAAAGCGATACAGAGACATCAAATTCGAAGGCTCGCAAGATGTATGAATTTTTTTTTCTCATTAGTGTACAGACTCACATTCTATCTTTTTAGCTCTTCGTCTAGCATGAAGGATGACCCGGATGCGACATTGGTCTCTGAAGAGACAAACTCCAAGACCGAGTATGTTTTTTTTTGCCAGTGTTTAATTCATTTTTTCTTATCTTGATTCAGGGATGACCCTAATCTCTTCACCGCAACTCCAGTGAAGCTCACTGGAGTCAGGAAGGACTTTTCCTCGAAAAAATGCAAGCTCGGTCACGGTCACTTCTTTGGAGATGCAGATTCCATTTAGCCCCCCCACTGGCCTTGTGGCTTCCGAGATGTTTCTTCATTACTGATCTCAGCTTTTGAAAATCTTAAGATTACACCTGCTGATGTAGTAGCCGTTGACACAACTACATAGTGTTCCCTGCATCTCATCGTTATCCTTTGCAGCATTTTGTTCCGCTTTCATTTCATTTTGTAGCAGTTTTCAACACGCTCTGCATGATCAGTCTCACATGTAATAGTAGAATCAAATTCCAGTTGTATTTCTTGTGAATTGTCCCTTCAAGCAGCGAGAACTCGAGGGACTTCTCACTGAGGTAAGTAGTTGTATGCGTGCATATATGCACTGGTTTGTGCGCTAATTCCATTTACAGATGCAAGTGATCATTGGACAAGTTTGTTCAGAGGATGCTAGCCATCTGAAACCAGTCATTGGACAGTACACAGCATATGACCCTGACGACAAAGATCTAGATCCCCCCATTCATGCTAATAACCAATGATCACGCGCGAAGATGGGTATTAATCACTCACAGCTCGCCAGGATGCTCTGCCCTGTGAAGCACCTGGGTGAATATTTGAAAGATCCTATAGCGTAAGTACCCTCCACTATTGGCTGAAGTTACTGACGGTTTTGATTAGAACACACCAAAAGTTGCAAGACGGGGATATTAAGATGCGCGCATTGGTCTGGCCAGCCATGGTGTACTCTGGTAAGATTGCTGGGGAACATTTTAACCCTCAGCAGGTGCAGAATGGGCTATTTGAAGGATACCTTCTCGAGTGAGTGAGTGATTTTTTTATTAGACTGATTGATCATTGAGCATTCATCATACCTGCGTCTCTCAGGTGATGAGGCATCTCTTCACAGGACCATCATCCGCTCTTTGTGCAGACAACAAATCTGTTGGGACGCGTCCTTGTAATGTATGTCTCCATAATATGATGGAGGTAGAAGCAGAGAACATTGCATATGGTGTGATTCAGGTACGTCTCACTTTTTACATTTTAACTACTACTCAATGTCCTTATACAGAGCTGTTTCGCTATTGGTTCATGCGATAAGTGGAAGGAAGAAGACAGGAATTACAACTACCGAAGTGCATACTACCAGGTGATTTCAACTATTCATGATGCCCCAGACCCCAATTGGGCAAAGGCATTGCATGAACATTGGAACTTGTATGTATTAACATTGCTTGTGAGATGTAACCAACCAATTTAATCAATAGTAAATTGTTTAAAAACAAGCTCGGACTTCACACCTCCTCTATGAACATGACTGACAGCGACGATGAGGACAATGACTTGGCCATCATGAGGAAGCAGTATGAGCAGAGGCTTGCGGACGAGGCAGCTGGTACTGTGCAGGTGATAGCTTCAACTGCTTTGCCCACTCCACTGAAGAGCCCATCGGTCACTATCGCATCCGATGACATTGAAGATGGCACAAACTCCACTTCCAATCCAGTAAGCTCCAAGAAACCGGAGCCGTTATCCATGGAACTGTCTCTCAGTTTAGATCCGAAGCCCCAGGAATCCGTGAGCTCCAAGAAACACGAGCTGTTATCCATGGAACCAGCAGATGATGGACTCAGTGTTCTCAGCAGTGAGAAAGATGAACTTGAGGAAGACGAACCTGAGGAACCCGAGCCACCGAAGCCAAAATCGAAGAGGGGCCGTGGCCACAAGACCATTGTGAAGCTGCCAAAGAAGAAGACCAAGGCAATGCCATGCAAGAGAAAATGAGTTACTGCTCATTCATACGGTATGTCCGAGCACACCTTGCTCACCCCATGCTGATTGGAATGATTCTCAAATTTCAGCTCGCCCCACTTATCATCCCACATTGCATCATCGCAATTCATCATTATCTTTTTACAATGCTTTCAAGTTTGCTCACATCAATGTTTTCACAGTGCTTTCTGTATCCTCACATTCATGATGGTATCAAAACTCATCAAATTGTTATACTACCAGGATTACTCATTTCCGACTGCAATGTTTTCTCTTTTTTACCCACACCGCGCACTTGACAGTACCATCAGGACCATACTCATAGCTAATGCCATGTATTATGATAGCAAATTGACACCTGTTTAGCATGACATATCAGTGTGATAACTTGTTGGTACATTGAGATCAGCTTAGCATGACATATCAGTATGATAACAGGCTAGCAGCTGAGGTAGATCTGTCAGTTGAATAGTACATTAGTGAAAAAAAATGAACCTAGGTCTGACTAGATAAGGTGACCTTGTGGCCTGATACACCTGTGAGACCTTCGAGGCCTTCTAAGGGCTGATGCGACCTTATATTACCATCTCTGGAATGGGACATTTTGGTGATGTTCTGTCATCTGCCACCTCGGCAGAACTACCTCGAAATAGTTCTGTCCGCAGCATGCCATTATCACTGTTGATCACATGAGGTTTGATGAATGCTTCCAAGAGTCCGCACTGCACAGCTACAAGCCTGCAGTGACCATTCGTTACACGACTGTCCAGAAGACAGCGCAAACCAGATGCAAAAGGACTCGAACATCAAGTCTTGACATACCCTTCAACATAATACCATTTGTTGCCCATACTTTCTATGGCATTGTAGGGGTCGTATATCCTCTATGCCTGTATGGTGGACCATAGGCTCGATTTGCCATTACTATTATGGTACACGCAATCAGCAGCCCCCAGAAGTCGGCACTTTCACAAAACTTGTGTTTCCAGCTACCTAAACACAAAATTCTTAACATAGACATAATTCTCTATCCAACACAACTCAATACGAGGTCAAACAAATACATCTGAAGCAGAATTGAATGAGATAGCTGAAACTGCTGAAGTCACACAGAAATGTCACCTGCTGATATATGCCGTGATGGAGTTTCAATACTGCACACACCAGTGCTGACTGGTGCTGTGCTGCTGGTCATGGGGCTGGTCCGCATTCGCAAGTCTATCAGCGGTAGACAAGGAAAACTACGAGCTTCGCCAGACCCTACATATGAGTCACGCATTCAAGCTGCAATTCAGGGAATTGCAAATGGGCTATATCAATCTGTCACAGCTGCAGTAAAGGAGCAAAATGTGAGTCGTGATTCAGCATGTGATTATTTACTCAACTGGTCTAGGTATCACATCAGACACTGAGTGATCAGTGCTTGGGAGTGCATAAGTCTTGTCAGCATGCCCATGATAGTCAGCAATTGTTATCTGCTGCACAGGAAGAAACTCTTGTTGACTGGTGCAAACTGTCATCTGCATCTGCAACTCCTATCCACCCAGCAAAGTTGCATGCATCTGTTAAGGAAATAATGGGTCAACTCCCATCACAAAGATGGCATAATTGCTTCATCCATTGTCATTCATCCCTCCATTTATCTTGACCAAGTGGACTGGATCCAAAATGTGCTCGAAATTTCAACAAAGATACTATTGGGGAGTTTTTTGAGATGCACAAGAAGCTTGATGATGACTATAATAAGATTCCACCAGAGCATCACTGGAATATGGATGAGAAAGGGAATCAGATGGGCGGGGGAAGGAAAAATACTGGCACCAAGTTAATTTTTTCTGCAGATGAATCAGATTGTTATTTGGTCCATAGTGATAATCTAGAGCTCGTTGTAAAGACTACAATCTAGCTAGTATGATAGCAAACTACCACCTAGGCTAGTATATGTCGAAGTCTACCTAGCTGCTATACTCACGAGGCAAGAATGTTCGACCCGAGGGGTTGCAGGTGAATATACTTTGTCAAACGTTGCTATAAAACGTGTGATACTCCTATAAAGTGATCCTGATGCTAGCAGTAGTGTTGCCGCAGATAGCGCTACGTATTCCGTGGATGCTGACGTTAAGGGCTGCGTGAAAGATAGATACAGATAGTACCGGTGATACTGATGATACCATGAGGATCGCTAATGATGAGCATGGTGATAGCATATGCCGATAACCATGATAGCGCTGAAACAAGGAAATAACAGCTGGCCTATAGGTAGACGCAACTATTTATCCTACTGAAGGTGCGAGTATGTAGTTCAACCCGAGAGGACTGCAATAGAAGCAATTTCCTTTTGTTAGTTAGTGAGGGAACGCAGTCAGACTAGATGATAGAGTTAAGAGACCACTCCGAATGTTACCGCCATCAGCGGTACTATGGCAGAACAAGATAATCTGTGAATGAAAGCTCAATGGCAAGTGCGCTAGTTAGCGATACCGAGATAGCGACCGCAGTAACTGCCGAAATGTGAATGCTGCGCAATAACGATCAGGAACAGCGGCAACGGTAAGAGTCACCAGCAGTGGTCCGATACTCTGTAACAAAATAAAAAGCCTAAGAACAAGAGTTTAGCTCGTAGTATCCCATGGCAACTTATAGCGGTACTAAGTGCCGATAGGTCGAAAGTTTAAGGCAAGAACGAAGATATAATTTACTTGAAACAAAAGATAATACTACAAGTGACTTCTACAGCTACCACAGAACAAGGAAGTAAAGTACAAGAAATATCTGAGAGGCTTTTTAACATGGTGCGTGAGCAACCGGAATGGATAGGCGAGTATAGTAGTGAGTGCGCGAGGCAATTGAACTGAATATGTAATCATGCTGCAGGGTACTGCGGCATGAGGCATACATGTAATAGCACTTGCCATGGGATCAGTTTCAACAGTTACTAATTAATATGCACCAAATGGAGCTAGATGGACATAGGATGGACATGGATGGACAATGCAGTTCGGATGGTCGGTATGAGTGCCGCTTGACATTCGGTTCCCTTGGCTATGATCTGAGACGTGTGTAAAATAGCTAGGACACAAGCCTAGTGGCAATATGGTCGCTACAGCACGGTATGCCGGGGGTCAGCAAAGAGTGATAGCATGATAGCGATGAAACCAATGATACCAATGAATGCCAGTGCTCAGCGAAGATAGCGGTAAGGGAAGCGTCGAGAGCGAAGACTGTCAAAGGATCTTTTTAGAGATATTTGGATTTCAAAGAAGATATAATTGCATATAGCAAGAGTGGTAGCAGTACGGGAATCCCATCTAAATGAATGATATGATATTAGAAAAATGATTGTAAGTGACTTCTCCTGCCGCTGTATGGTAGAAGGGGAGTGTCGAATGGAGGAGAAGTCAGCAGTCTTTTATCATAAATCATAAGTATGCAGAATCGATAGGTGAGAGTAGTAGCGAGTATGCGAGACTTAGCCCTAGCAATATGTAATAGTGCTGCATGTGCTGCAGCACATGTTCTACATGTAATAAAGCTTGCCATGGGATCAGCAGCAGTAGATGGGAATGTACTACACACCAAATGGAACTAGTTGGCATGGCATGGGCATTTGATGGGCATCGGCTCGTGAAATGTGTCT
This sequence comes from Suillus decipiens, assembly GCA_016695475.1. Classification (NCBI taxonomy): domain Eukaryota; kingdom Fungi; phylum Basidiomycota; class Agaricomycetes; order Boletales; family Suillaceae; genus Suillus; species Suillus decipiens. Next base: position 205,429 of record MU172994.1, read on the forward strand.
TGGTACTGTGGCATGGTAGTCCAGCAAGGGGGTGGTAACCTCAGTAACTGTATATATCGATAGCACTAGGGTTAGGGGTGGTCGCGCTATGTGGTATAGGGGTTAGACAATAATGGAAATGGACTCATGCAAGGCTAGCACCAGCTAGACTGTCACATCATAACCATTATTGAGTGCATATTGGCTGCAGGTGCTAAGATGCCCCCATGGTTTGTCCTTTCAGAAGGACTGGCCCCAGATATTCGTGATCTAAAAGATAAAGTGGGTGGGTAAGTAAACTATATAAGCATGGTGTTATGCTCTACTAACACTGTGATTGCCTTGGACAGTGTTTCTTTTTCTCCAACAGGATGGACAGATCATGAGATTGCAGATTACTGGTTCATGCACCACTTTATTCCAACAGCAGAGAAATACTGTGTCAATCCTGAGAAACCAATCATTTTAACTATTGATGGTCACAGTTCACATGAACAAAGAGCAATCCAAAGGACAGCCTATGAAAATGGTGTCATAATCCATGCCTTTCCATCAAAAATGATGCACAAAATTCAACCATTGGATTTGGGTGTATTTTCATCTGTCCAGCATGCTTGGACCAAACATTGTGACAAATGTCTTGCTGATGGAGTTGAAATTGATCATTATAATTTTATTCATGAATACATGGCCATTCACCATGTCATCACTCCAGAACTCATCCAGAAAGCATTTAAAAAAACCAGTATCTATCCTCTCAATCCATCAGTCTTCACAGATAAGGATTTTGCACCAAGCTTGGTTTATTCAACCAACGCACATCTTCCTCCATCATATCCTGCCAACATCCCTTCTCCAATGGCGGCTCCTTCTGATGTTGATGAAGTTGAGGAGTCAATGAGGCTGGATGGCAGTGAAGAAGAAGACTTGGAGGGTGACAGTGATTTTTTTCCCATGGCCATTGATGAGCACAACTCAGAGTCCAAGAGTTCTGAGTCAGAGGAAGAGGAAGAGGAAGAGGAAGAGGAAGAGGAAGAGGAAGAGGAAGAGGAAGAGGAAGAGGAAGAGGAAGAGGAAGAGGA
>MU172994.1:228401-253488 GCA_016695475.1 Suillus decipiens
CCTGAAGCCATGCTACAATGTGGTACCAGCATGTCCTTGAGGCATTTGTTTGTTCTCACACAATATTATAGATAGTGAAAAATGTCAAAACATGCGGACAGTTTTTTGAGCCACTGTACTTGGTATGAATGAAGTGTTCAATGGCAGTTGGCCCACATGTGCACTCGGTGGAGGAGCCCATCAACTTCATGATGGTTTTGGTGAATTGAGTGACTCAAGCCCTCCCTGCGGCTGAGGCATTGCAGTAGAAGTATGAACATAGTTGCTGATATTTGGTATAAGCTTAGTGACCAAATATGGAATTATGATACAATGCACTTATGGACTTGCACTGCTTAATATGGGCTCCTAAGCTAACATGTTGCTCTTTGGAGAGCTGTTCTTCCATAAGTCCAATGCCTGTTTCATCCTTGAAGTGCACTGCAAACTCAGGCCACTTCACAAACCATTAAATGTTTGCCTCTGACAAGTAAGTAGAAATGGTGCCCTGCAGCTGGCTCAATTGAAACCCATCCATCTTCTCTGACAGCCAAGCTGACTGTTCATGTGACATCCATGAAGCTCCAGGCATCTAATCAATTGATATTAACCTCAAATGAATGACATAAGTCTGCATTTGGCATGTACCTTGTGTTTTTTTACCTTTGACTCTGTGATTGTGACCCAACCAGGGTGTATGAAAACTCACTCAGGCGGGATTTGAACCTTAATTGTTAAGCAACCAATGAGCTCCCATGGATAAGTGGAAGTTACCAAAACATATTAAACCTGCCATCAAATGGCATCAACAATTCAGTTCATTCCCCACATAACATTTACCCATCAGTAATACTCCCACTTTGCTTGTTCATTTAAAATGAAGGTCTTCCCCACTTTTGGCGAGGAGCAGACATTCAGTCTGTCCGATGTGTCAGTCAAACTTGCTATAGGCTTGTATGACCCTATTTCATATAGGTATCAAGCCCGAAGTATTTTTCTAGCATTATCCATACCCCTCAGCCTCTCCATCCCTTACTGAGCCCATTTCCCATGCATTACCCCTATCTCCAGCTCCATTCCAAAGCTCCGGCAGCCTCATTGCTGCTTAGCGGCCACCCTATGGCGACTTTCCTGCACCACATGCAGCTCCCATGACTTGCCGAGACCCATTAGGCAACCCAAAGGCTCAAGAATTCTGTTCCGTCCAATGTCCACCTAGCCGTGCCAGTATGTAAATTTCCTTGCCTTATGTTTTGTAACATGTAGTACACCCTTATTACATGTCTACTGCGTGGTTTTCCTATCCCTTCCGTCTCTGTTGCTATTACTTAGGTATATAATTTCCTACCTACCGAGACTCGTACTTTACTACCCTTCTGCTGTATACTCAGTAGGAGAAGTCACTATTACCTTTTGGTATAGTTATCAATCCTTATATGAAATACAATCATTATCGAAAAAATCATAATAAATCCTTATCCCACTGCACGCAATACCTTTGCTATACCGCTCTACCGCTGCTTAGTCATATTTTCCCACGCCACGCGCACCTTCGGTTCAACCACACTACCCTCGGAAACCATCTCGGCAACTTCGGCAACTTTCTTGCTATCATCGGCCCCTATCACGCTATATTAGGCAACTTGGACTGTATTCAATTAGCATCCCCCTCGAGTTGAACGTTCTTGCACTGCAAGTATAGCAGCTAGGAAGACACTTGACATATACTATATTAATCACTGCCAGAAGTCATCCGGCCAGAGTTTGTTACCAGAAAGTCCTTGTAATACTGACAATACTGCATTTTCCAGTATCTGTAGTATTTGCCTTTTGGCAGATTGCCTATGTGCTGTACCCGAAGCGCGGCAGCCAGCAGACGCTTTGGGCGATTCAGAGGCATGCCTAGACCAGCTCGGTACCGGTCCGGACGCTGCAGTAGCGCTTACAGCAACAATTTGCACTGACATACCACTGTTACCGATGTTTTTGCCAATTTTTGAGATAGAGCCCTCAAAATGTGATATACCTGCTGATCCTTTTGCATCCATAGATGGCCATAGTACCCTAGAAGACACTGCAGACACGCCGGAGGTACCGATAGAACCCAGTCATAGTATTCAATCATTGCCAAGTTACCATGTTTTAGCCCCTAACAATGATTTAGCCGTTTTAGCAGATACTACCAGTTTGCCCCTGTCCTGGCTGCTAACTAGCGCTGCCGCAGTGATAGTAGCAAGCACAGAGACCATATTGGCACCGCTTGCGAGGCCATTTTATCATATACTTGTAGCTGACCACGAAATTACTTTGCAGTACCACATTTTTAGCATAACCCCTGTTACCAGTGTAAAGACTACAATCTAGCTAGGCTGATAGCGGACTACCACCTAAGCTAGTATATGTCGAAAGCTTGCCTAGCTGCTATACTTGCTGTGCAAGAACGTTCGACCCAAGGGGGATGCTAGTTGGATATAGTCTGAGTTGCCCAATATAGCGTGATAGGGGCCAATAATAGCAAGAAAGTTGCTGAAGTTGCTGAGATGGTTTCCGAGGGTAGCGTGATGTATGCCGAAGCTGCGCGTGGCATGGGAAAATATTACTAAGCAGTGGTGAAGCGGTATAGCAGTATAGCAAAGGTATTGCGTGCAGTGAGATAAGGATTTATTGTGATTTTTGATAAGGATTGTATTTAGTATAATGATTGAAAAATATACCGAAAGGTAATAGTGACTTCTCCTACTGAGTTTACAGTAGAAGGGTAGTGAAGTATTAGTTTCGGTAGGTAGGAATTTATATACCTAAGTAATAGCTACGGAGACGGAAGGGATAGGAAAACCATGCAGTAGACATGTAATAAGGGTGTACTACATGTTACAAACATAAGGCAAGGAAATTTACATACTGGCACAGCTAGGTGGACATTGGACGGAACAGAATTCTTGAGCCTTTTGGGTTGCCTAATGGGTCTCGGCAAGTCATGGGAGCGGTGCGCGGCGTGGGAAAGTTGCCATAGGGTGGCCGCTAAGCTGCAGTGAGCCTGCTGGAGCTCGGAATGGAGCCGGAGATAGGGGTAACACAGGTAAAATGAGCTGGGTAAGGGACAGAGAGGCTGAGGGGTATGGGTAATGATAGGAAAATACTTTGGGCTTGATACCTATATGAAATAGGGTCATACAAGCCTATAGTGAGTTTGACTGGCACACTGGGCCTACTTTTGGCTTCCGGTACCTAGATTTTTCGCTTGGAAACCTTAGGCGCAGCTACCTACGGCATGATGCTCGCCTAATCACGCTTATCCCACCGTATCACTGGCCATCTCATGCCAAAATCACTCTGTGCAGGTATGAATGCCAAACTCGTGGCTTTCACAGTTGACAAAAATCTTGAAGCCATAGAAGCACCCGGCGACCTTGCACGCACCTATACCCCATCACGCTACCCTCGGAAACCATCTCAGCAACTTCGGCAACTTTCTCGCTATCATCGGCCCCTATCACACTATATTTGGCAACTTGGACTATATTCAATTAGCATCCCCCTCGGGTCAAACATTCTTGCACTGCAAGTATAGCAGCTAGGCAAGCACTCGACATATACTAGTCTAGGGGGTAGTTCGCTATCAGCCTAGCTAGATTGTAGTCTTTACACCAAACTTGTAAGTGCAGTGGAATTCATCTGCACTCAAAATGGTGTGCCCCAACTTTGCCAACCTCAGCCCCTACTCACTAATGTCCTTGTAGCCACCCACCATGTGGATGATGAGACTGTTTGCATCAAGGGGAAGCTCTTGAGTGGGCACTGCCCTGTTTGTGGCACCTACACCAGGTATCAACAATCACCTGCAGATGGTGAGTCATGTTTTCTGCACTTTTTTTTGACAATTTAATTCTAACTTAGCTGTATCCTCAGGTGACAATGAGCCATTCACTGAAGTTGAGACTTGTCCAGCACTCTCCACTCCTGCTCCTGGTGTTATCATCAACCCAGCTATGGCCACTGTCACAATTGAGGCTCTTTCCGCCAATCCAGCCACTCAGACAGGCCCCACTCTCTCAACCATGACTGAACCTGCAGCCATTCCAGCTAGTGTGGCTGCCACAGTCACTGGTGAGGCTCCTTCTGCCACTCCAGCCACTCAGATGCCTGCTGTGGGCCCCACACCCCCATCTGCAACTCTGGTTTCTCAGACTACTCTGGTTGGCACTGCTGCTGGCACATCTACTTCCTCACACTGGTATGTTGTCACTGTGGGACGTGAAACTGGTGTTTTTCAAGGCTGGTACATACCTTTAATTTTGCTTAATCAAAGTTCTTAACATTGTCCACCAGGCACAATGTCCACCAGCATGTTGTTGGTGTTCTAGGTGCTTGCTTTGGATGCCACTCCACCCTTTCTAATGCTCAGGCCGCATATGTCAAGGCTGTCAAAGATGGTGGAGTAATGGAGGTGCCACTCTAGATAACAATACCATGTCATACTACATACCCATTCATGTACCATTTTGCCATCTTGTTGTCACATTTGCTTTGTCTTGAATGCTATTTACATGCTGCTCTTATGGATCACATCACTCTCATTAAGTTGTTTGATCATTAAAAATTTGTATCAGAAACTTGGAATGTTGAATGCAAGTCAGTGTTAATAATAAATGTCCCTGAAGTGGTGGCAGTGACAGTTGTGTACTGGTGTTAGCTACAAATACTTTGTTGGCCTGGTAGACAGGTTTGAGTTTCACCTTGACATTTACCACTTTACTCCTTATTTGTGACATCACTCTATAATTTCATGGGGCAACATTGTAAACCCTCACCAGGACATCTTGCCAAACAAAAACACTCAAAGCGCATATATTATTTATCATAAGGCTTTAACATTTTGCACTGTCATTTATTTAATCAACTGTCTGTTAGGCATTTAGGGCATGAGAGAATCAAGGCAAGACTGAGGTGGAGATGATGTCAAGGTGCTAATGAGGCAAGTTGATCATTTATTATAGCTTAAATAATTTATGTTTGTTTGAATACAGGCTACACTAAATGTCTTTCAGGTGATGGAAGAGATGTGGACTAGAACTTATACAGGGTGCCAAAATCACCATGGATGTCAGGATCATGTTCTCGTCAATGTAATAATTGGTAGTATCATTATGAATTATCATGAATCATTGCAGAGTTTTGCCAAGTTTTGCATTCTTCAAGATGTTGATGAACAAGGCTGAGATGTTGTTAGGCCAGAGTTCATGGAGCAACTAACTGTCACCCAGGATTTAGTGAAGAAAGCTGAGGTGCTGTCCCCTTTGGTTGACAATCTCAATGGACCTTGCACTTCACAGCTCAAAGTAGAATGCTCGCATCTGCTTTCCTTTGCTTGTCTGTGGCTGACCTCAGTGGAGGAAATACTTTGTCTGATGGAGCAAGGACCAGATGTCCTCAATGAAGTGTTATTTGCCAATAAGTTAATATGACAGGCAGGTTGCTGAGTATTTATGTGTACAATAGTCACTATCCAGGTAGTTTTGTTTATTGCTGTTGCATTTGCCTTTTTTCTCAATGCCATGGTGAAAGGTCATCATGGGTGGAAGCTCACCAGACTGGAGAGACAGTTCTACAAAGAAAATGGTATGTGACACACTGCCCAAGCTGCTGCTTCTTGAAACCCTGCTGCAAAATGCCTGCACAATGTTGACAGCAGGCATGATCTTCATGCACACACCTCCATTGATATCACAAACACAGGCTGTCCCTCTGTCAGAACTGTGTACTACCAAGCACCCAAAGTCATACCAGCAACACCTGCACTAAGTACAGAGGCCAATGGACATTTCATGGAGACTTTCTACTTGGATACCAATTTTGACACTGTAGACAATGCTTACATCGAGTTTCTTGTGGAACATAACACAAATGGTGAGCCTGTGAAAAGCAAAAGGAAACATACTGCAGGGGTAGGTACCAACCTCCCATTTATTGATGAAGATAACTTACCATGTTCCAGGATGATCTGCAAAGACTATGGGTTCTGGAGAGAGATAAATTCTTGAAGGAATTCATCAGACTCGAAGCATGTGGAGACATGCCTTGGAGCCACACATGTCATGGCCTACCAGACTATGCAAATGAACCTACAGAGTCAACAGTACCAACATTTGTTAGCTCTCAAGCAAGCTGGCCATGCCTATGATGTCCATGGAGTACTGGGTACCCAGCCTGGGGAGCTTGCTGTCCTATGCCCTACTTGCCCTCAACCTGGTAGAAATCTTCTGCCAGATTGGGATAGTGCACCTCCACATCAAAGGTAAGTTCTTTGCTCCTCTGTATGAACTGTCACCTAACCTATATTTAGGTGGTTATTTGCCTTATTTGTGGGAATCAATGCCAACTTTCAGATGTGTTGCCATAATAATTCTTCTGAAGATGCAGATCCAAGCCTGAGCAAGGAATGGGCACACTTCATGGAAGAATCAGGCTTCAAAAGGCTGCTGGCTGAGCATGCTGGACAAACTCAAGAAGTACAGTGTAATAGTCTCATTGATCTTATTGGCATTCTAACTCTACCTCTTAGAAAAGCTCTTGTGCAAGCCATAACACAGTGAATTTGGTGAACTCCAAGAATGTGCATGGCCTTGCAGCGACAGGTATTGGTGCTGTTGTCTGTGTGAGGCACAACTTCAAGCAGCCATTTGCCATTGGAGATCTTCAGAAGGGTGAGAAGTGAGTATCGTTTTTATTCTATTCACTCTCACTAATGAATTATTAGATGTGTCAACATGGATTATCTATTCTTTTCAACTTTGACGCATTCCAATGACCTAGCAGTCTTCAATATCTCATATGATATTGCATGTCAGTGGAGCAAACATCATTGGACACACATGTCGCATTATCCTTTGAAACTCCATTTTTCTCCTGGAGGCAAGACAATCACATTCCTCATGCCCAAGTTTCACTCCCCTGCACACATTCCTGCTTGTCAGACCACCTTCTCATTCAATCTCATCAAGGGCATGGCCAGAATGGATGGGGAAGCACTGGAGAGAGGATGGTCCAATATCAATCCTGTGGCAACCAGTACTCACCAGATGGGCTCTGGTTTAAGGTGGGATACCCTCGATGACTATTTCAGCAATTGGAATTGGTGCAAGGTCTGCAACTTTGGTACATCCACTTGATTTCTAATGTTCCCTGGTATCTGACTTCTCTGACAGGGCCCTTTCTCTTGCAAAAGTTGAAGGAAGCTATCCCTCAGCAGGACCACCATGTATTAGACCTGGCCAACTTCAAGCAGGCAATTTCAACAGAGAGCCTTGAATCATGGTGCCAAATGGTGGAAGAATGGCAGTCTAACCAGTCCAATCCCAATCCATTTGAATCAACTGCTATCCCTGTGACTCAAGCTTCCGTCCACCTTGAACTCTCACAAGCTGAAGCAGATCAGCTTAAATGTGGCTTGGATGTCTCCTTGCATGCTGAAGTGTCACTGAGTGTCTTAATAGCAGCTGGAATGGATTTGGAGGCACAGCAGTGAGTGCAATGTTCATTACATGGACGGAAACATAACTAATCAATGATTTATTAGATGCCACCTTGCCACTGATAAGGCAGTCATTGGTATGCACTCCACTGATATCCAGCTCTCAGCCTTACAGCAGCAGATGAATGCTTTGCGCTGCCGACTGGAGCACTGGGCAAAAATCCAAACTCTCTACATGCTGTATGTTGTGCGACTGCATGAGACTGACAACTCAGGCCCCAAGTCTGAGGAAGAAGCAGTCCATAACATCAAGTTGTGGCTGCCTTCTGCAGTTCTCAAACTACCCATGCCTTGTGATATTAACCTTACCCAGATTGAGTGGAAGCTCTGTGTTGCTCAGGCTCACAAGGCCTTGCATGAACTTCGTCAACATGTATGTCTCAAGTGCCACCTTACAGGATTTAAGAGAGATTGAATTATGGGACAGTGCGCTCACATGAGGTCATGAGGTATTATTGACACTGTCCAAAAGAAGATTGATGCTGCCATGACCAAGTATCACTTTTCTTGGAGTGCACTTGAGGCTCTGGCTAAGGCACTCTTGGAGGTAGAGTGGATCAAGCAGTTCCCAAAGCTGGAGAAAGAGGATATATGCAGCATGATGGAAGAACAAGCCACTAGTGAATCCCAGACTGAGGGACAGAGACTGGTGGCTATCTCATGGATATGGAAGCAGCACCATGGCATTGGGGAGGAAGAACTATCTGATGGTGAGTGTTCTGTTTGAGCAAGTTCGGGCCCTTCTCAGTCAAGGATTCTCTAGCAATGCATATAGAATGGTGTAAGGCACACACACAGGCCAACTGGTGGTCTGAGGAGGTTGAGCTCCTCCAGGAGGAAATGAGGCAGGTGTCAGCCTTCTTGGAGTGGCAAATGGAATAGTGGGAGGATTGCACTTCCATAAGGACATGGCTAGATGGAATGGAGAATGAAGGTGCAAGTGCATATGCCCACCAGCAGGCAGCCATCTGTCAAGCAATGCAGATGTGATGTATGTCCATCTGGAGTGTCGTGCCTGATCTTGTTGCTCTCTCTTCAGTTGTTTCACCCATGTAGTATGTTTGGACATATGTTTTGTTATTTAAATGGTGTTGGTGTTATCTACAGCAAGAATATTGAAATGTTTTGCTACCCATTAGATTCACTTTTTTGGCCCTTTTAGGACTCAGGAACATGGAGGGTAAGTGTGGTGAGATCACTCTCGATACAGAGACTTAAAAATAGCATGAGATCTCTTTTGATATGGAGGCTTAAGATAGCAGACAGAACATAGGAATACAGAGATCTCAGCCCTGATATAGGTACATCAGGTACATATGTCTAGGAAGCACCAGGGGGCACTCAAAAGGGAGGGGATTGGTTCCCCAGCAAATTATGCATACAAGAAGCATGGGGGACTACTGCCAAGTATGCATAATTAACCTTCTACAATAGCCAGGTAGTATTCATACTCCTACCAAGGTGTGGTGGCCGCTTTTTTAATGGTTGCGACTTGTGAGCTTGAGCACGCCCTTAATTGACTTTTCAGAAAGTCTATTAAGTGTGAAAGCAATGTTCTGAGTTTCGTTGCTCAGAAATAAAGTGACATTAAGAGAGATAAGTCTCAAAAAGCAGCCAGTGGTTTTCCTGATGTGGGTGGCTACAACTAAAATCCAGACCCGTCATCAGGCCCGCTGAGCTGTCACGCCTGGTTACGTGGGAACCACAGGTGGCGGCAGCACTATATGTGATGTCACTGAACAGCTTTTCTCATTGCCCCGTCAGGTGGTGCGTGTTTCCACATCACACGTGTTATGTGGCACGCACTTCCTGTCTTCTAGAAAGTTGAAATGGGAGTCATACAATGTGGTGGTAAAACGAGGCAAGCGGAATGGTATTCAGACTGAAATCAGACATGCGGACCCTACGAACCAGATATAATTCAGTTGTCGGAATAGTACTAGCAACCTATATTCAAACCCTGCAATAGCCAGTGTTTCTACGTGACCCGAAACGGGTACTGCCCACTGCTCTGTCACTTAATGGTACACACAAAGAGTTTACAACTCTTGACCCTGACAACTTAAGAATTGAGCACGATATGCCGGTTATGTCGTCTTTTCGCACCCTGTCCAGACTCGATCCAATTCACAGTGGATATAAAGGATTCATCCGTTCTCTGATGGTGACGCCCCGACTAGTTGTAGGGTCAAATCAAAGCAAGTCAGTCAGTGCTGACTAACGCCTGACAACACTGAGATTTAGAAATTGAACATGCCAGGATCAAAAGCAACAAATTCTTGCCACTTGTTATCGAATCCTTGCACTCGCGATGACTCCAACCATCTCGTCATCACTTTTTCAAGGGGGACTGACGTGGCTAAGGTGCTCAACATTGCCATCGCGTTTGCTGTCACATATATAACCGAGTATGATATGACTTTCCAGTAAGTCATGTTCTCCGTTGTATTCTTGTTGGCACTCCTGGCTTTCTCCGTCACGGGGTCGCCCGTTGAAGTTCGCAATTCCACCATCACCCTCCCCATGACTAGGAGACTAGCATTCTCCAATCTTACCGACCTCTTGCGACACGACGAAGCTCGCTTGGCGGCCTTTGGGGAACACAGCACGCATGGCCGACGTGGTGCTGGTGTTCAGATTTCTAATCCTACTGTTCCTTTGTCACAGGTCGATTTGGGAAACACAATGGTGGGCTACACCGTGAGGGTTGCCATTGGCGATCCCCTCACAAACTGTAAGTTCAATGTTGAGAAAACATGCGGCTGCTAACATATTATTGAAGATGATTTGGTTGTCGACAGCGCTACCGCGATCACATGGGTTGGCGCCATCCTTCCGTACTTCAGCTTCAGCGGCGTCAACACTAATGTGCCTGTGGCAGTCGATTACCATTTTGGCACCTTCCAAGGTATGACATACAACACTATCATATATTCAAAATACCTACGATTAGTATCTATAGGAACTATATGGGAAGATGAAATAACACTCAGTCAGAGGATCACCATCTCCAAGATGCAGATCGGTGTTGCTTCTGAAATGCAGAATATCGCCGCTGACGGTGTCCTTGGCATCGGGCCTACATTGTCAGGCATCGGCTCCCTACCAAATTCACCAGATCAAACGATCCCGACTGTCATTGACCGCCTGGTTGAGGAAAGCACCATTAGGCGGCCCATTGTTGGTATCTTTTTTAAGCCCACTGTTGCAAATGAAGACAACGATGGAGAGCTTTGCTTTGGTGGAACCAACCCTAGCAAATACATCGGGAAACCTAGATACACGTAAGGCACATCATCTTCTGGATCAATCCAGACTGATAGTAATTGTTATGCTTCAGTGATATCACCACCACCCGCCCCTCATCGTTTTATTGGGGAATCAATCAGCGGATCACCTACGCAAATATACAAATCTTGGCTAACACCCCTGGCGTCGTTGATTCTGGTTGCACCTTTCTTTACCTTGCCATCGGTGTGTATTTAGAGTGCAGCGAGTAATGATGGTCTCATCAGCGTTCGATAGATGCCTATGAGAGGTACAGGGCTGTAACTGGCGGTACCCTGAATCCAGCGAATGACCTTCTCCAGATTTCCCTTCAGCAGTACAACCAACTCAATGACTTGGAATTCCATACTGGCGCGGTACGTCAATTGTGTCAGCCCTCACGTCCCTTGTTAACCATGTGCACAGATAAACTTAAAACTCGTCCCCAATGCGCAAATCTGGCCTCGTTCTCTAAATTACAAGATTAATGGCGGTGAAAATGATATATTTCTCGTCGTCAAATCCCTTACAACACCTACTGGCGCAGGGCTCAACTTCATTAATGGCTACGTATTTCTCCAGCGCGTCTACACTGTGTTCGATAGCGGCAAGCGCCGTGTCGGTTTTGCACCAAACATCTTCACTCAGGCCTCTACCAACTAATATGGAATTGCCAAAGTATACCAAGCATTGATTTTCAGACGCAAAGCAACATACGGATTTGAAGGTTATATCAACTCTTCTCAAATACGCTATGGAGGTCACTTGAGTTTGTGCATACCACGATTTGAATATCGCAATATAAGTGAGCGCGGTTCGTCTTGTAGAAGGGAATTGTGTCCGAATTTGAGTCTAACACAATAGGATATTTCTTTTGCACATCAATACGTCGTATATCTCTTATTGTCTATCCTGTCCTGCATGCGAGTCTGCCGCTGCGTGCATGGTATGTTGCAGATGTCAGGGATAGAGTGAATCAAGAGATTAGCGTCAACATCCAACTGCTCTCGACGACCTTGCGCAATAGCTGGACAAATGAGATGCATTCATAAAAGGCCACCAAGCGAGATAATTTGACATAATTCATCAGGGAAAACCGTGATTCCTAATTTGACGCAATATGATACAATTCTCGCGAATTGTCGAGGATCCAATACATTCAATAAATATTACTGATTTTTTTAGTCCCCTTCCCAATCCTAGATAATTCACTCTAATTATTCCCCATAGCAAACCATAAGTCAGACATTAGATCCAATTAGAATATTATGAACACTGTAGATTGCAGACAGGCTCTTCAATTTTACTACTACTACATAGCACTTGTACTAGTAATACATCACCCCGTCTCACATTGTATCAATGTCTGTGAATGTTGGTGCCTCATTCTCTCAATACTTCAGAACTCTGCTGGTACTGATAATTTCAAGTCTGGAAACATGCAGAGAATCGAGGTAAGATTTGAGCGAGTCCAATGACTTATGACAAACCATGCAGACTCATCATCAGAGTCATCAATGTCACATTTAGAGCATGTTCTCAGCAAATTAGTAAAATCCATCCTGATGAGCAAGCCAAAAAAAATATCCACTGCTGTACATACCACTAGTGAATGACTCAATGACTGTCAGTGAGTCAACAAATGTGAGTGGCTTGATTTGGAGGGCACTGACTTCTGGTGTGTAGATTTTCAACCAGCGGTTGAGTTGCAATATGCTATGCCTCAATTATATCAGCTTCAAAGGTGTGAGGAAGCCATGGTATGCACAAACTCTTTATCTTGGTCTTCAACCAAAATAGTGATAAAGATAAGAGTCTGTTAGCTAGACCAGAGGGAGGCTAGTAGAACAGGAAAGTAGTGCTTTCAATCCTGCAAATATGGAGCAAACAGACTTTCGAACATGCCACTGCTCAAGAGCTTGAGGGAACTCAAGGTTTGTATCAACAACAATAGCTCCAACATTCATGAGTGCTAGTGCTGGGCTGCACATCAACAACTCAAGAGTCCGGACTGAGGATGAGAGAATTCCCAGGCAATAATGTCATAATGATGTATCAATTACCTGTCATTGTAGAAGGGTAGTGATATATCCACACCTATAAATCATAGGCATAGACATATGATGTATCAATGATATATCACTTGTCCCCCACCTTCAGTAACAGATAGAGGATAATAAATCACCTACCACCAGTGATTAATGATATATTCCATGATACATCACTGCCTCATACTACATCAGTAAAACCTCAGATTTATTTTCCTTCATTATCCCACTTTTCTTGCCTTGGTGCTGGTGCTAAGGCATAAAAATGAATACAAGGAGTGTTAACTTGGTCTTTCCGAAATTTCTCAAAGGCGCAAAGGAGTGGTCCATTGGTTTTGCCACACAAAGGAGAGAAAATGCATATTAAGAGAGAAAAGAGTATTATAAATTCAAATTGTGTACAACTAGCTAGATCAAAATTGTTATGAACTGGGATAGTTCTGAACACGACTGCCTCAAATAAGAAGTATCAAGAGTCATGGATTTGCAGTACTAGCCGGACGTAGGTCTAGCACGGTTCGAGGTAAACAATGAAGACAGACAAGTCCTGAGAGAGGACTAGACTGGCTGAGTCGAATACATTCTACAACGACGAAGGTAGCTCTGAGTAGGTTTACACAGAACTAGCTGAGTCGAGGCAAGTAAGTTTGCTTTAGACTAAGACTTAGGTGTGCTAAGCTTAGATACGATCTTAGACGACTAAGGATTGGGGATCCTTAGCGAAGAGGAATCCAGGTAAAACCCAGTAAGATTAGAATGGAGAAATACAGTATATCTACGAGCGTTTATATACTAAAGCAGCAAGGGACTTTAGGGCAAGCTCGTCAGATATAAGCAAGCTACGTAACCATAGAAGGAAGGTAGCTGAAGTACAACGTGTTGAATGTATGGTGTCATGGAGAGTCAGAATGAGTCACGTATGAATGTACAGTCAAGTGACCGTGGGTGAAAGTAATATACAAGGGAATGATGAAGTAATCATAAAGAGAGAAAGTGTAAGTAAAGACAAAGGAAAATAGAAGGGCGTACAATGATTGTAACAAAAATGCAATCTCAAAGGCATGATTGTCAGTGTATTTATTGACATAGTAGGTGTGGAATGCATCATAGGAATGATAAAATTTGAGGTCTGGAGGCAGGAATTCTGTGCCATACATGGGAATAAGATGGGCAGCATGATAAATGGCATCAATATGAATGATCACATACTCAGCGGTATTGTTTGCACCCTCTCCTGGATGAACCACCCACATTCCAGTGTCTTTGTCTGCAGAATTGCCAATTTTGTTGAACAAGCAAATGACAATGCAGGGATACACTTCACCCCAGTACTGGAATGAAAAAAATGCATGAATGCATGCGACTTCAAGACCTTGCATGCCAGGTAGACTAGAGTCTGTGTTGACAAAGACACAGTTGTTGCGTGAATGCCCATCTTGCCAGGAGGGACAAGAGCAGATGTGTTCAGTGCACATGCCACCAATACCACTCAAATCACTTGGTGCATAAAATCATGATGATGCCAAGTTGAAGACCGCAATTTTGCTGAGATAGAGGGGGCATTCAGCAAGAGGTATATCAGATGGGTCATGTGGATCATCAAGATGTGTCTGTCAAAATAAGAAGCATCTGAGAAGGTTGGATAGGTGAGGAATATCAAGTTCATCAGTGAGTTCAGGAATGGTTTGAGTGTGATTTTTGCCTTCTGTACAGTATGTTCAGTGTTACGACTGGGATAGGTCGCGACACAACTACTCAAAAGAGAGTGGCAGTTGTTCGGTGTCAGCATCATAGTACAGAAGAGTACTATGCTTCGGTAATCGACGAGGACAGGCTAGTTCAAGAGAGGACTAGACTGGCTGAGTCAAATACGAAATCGTGTTCAGACTAAGACCTTAGGAGTGCTAAGACTTAGAAGACGATTCAGATGACTTGAGTTGCAAGGCTCAAGTGAGAGGAGATTCCAGGTAAAACCCAGTAAGATTAAAGTAAGGAAACTACAAGCAATACACTGTGCTTAAATAGGCCAGTATGTGCGCACAGACTGTTAGACACGTGCTCGGAGGGTTAACAGATCATAAAGGGCTTTGGCCTCAGCTCATACGCTGTGCCCCTTACCCGAGTATTGCCCCTTAATTTCGGATGATGTCCTAGGGAGAGTTCTGGTGAAGTCCAGATGTAGTCCGGATGAACTCTAGGGCAGGATAGCTCAATAGAGCTCCGAAGGACTTCCAGATGAGTGCGGGAATACGTCGGAACTATTCCTAGATGATAGGGGATGATGACAAGACTACTTGGACAAAGTCCAGAGTAGAACAGTGAGGGATGTTACAATAGGATGAAGGATAGAATAGGACTGGACCATAGGACCATAGGACCAAGGGTCCGGAGGTCCGGAGGTCCAAAGGTCCAAGGATCCGGAAGCAGGAGTAGCAGAGTGTTGGATGGATAACCAATGGATGGATGGATGGACGGATGAATAGACAGATGGATGGATGGACGGATGGGTAAATGGACAGATAGATAGATGGACAGATGGATGGATAGATGGATGGACAGATGGATGGATAGATGGATAGGTGTACGGATGGATGAAGTGGTATAACTACTATGGAGGAGTAGGCCCAGATGTGAAGTAGAGAGAGTATAGACTACTTCAGACAAGGTCTGAAGTAGAAACTAACAGAGGAAGACTACCACAGGTAGAGTTGAAAGTGGAATGGAAGATGGACTACAATCAGATGAAGTCCGAAAGTGATTATATGACAGAGAGTCAAGGCTCTGGACTAGGGAGTACTCCCATAGTCCAGAGCCGGAGACTTACAAGGGCTGGAGCCCAAGTAAGAACGGAAACAGAGTTATATAGACAGCAGGATAAGTAAAGATACAAGCAATGATCAGACTAAGGTCTGCAGGAGTAGTACTACGAGTTTATATACTGTAGGTAGCATGCCGGAAGGTAAGTAAGCATAGTCTGAGGCTATATCAGAAACATAATAGTAAGTACAGCAAAACATCAGGCTATGAACTCGGAGATGAAACTTGTACGGAATAACTTATTGAGACAGAGGCAGAGATAACCGATAGCCGGAGGCAGAGATGACCAAGAGGCAAAGGCAGGAATGACCGAGAGCCAGTGGCACAGGTATATCCTAAAAGGGGTAATGCACAGGTGCGCAGGAATGGTTTCGGATATGAACATGGATCAGATATGGACATGGATCGGATATGGATCGGATATGGATTGGACGAGTGTCTCAGATCGGATATGTGAACTGGATTGAGTGGGGATTGGATGGATGTGGATATGAGCAGGATGTTATAGTGCAAGTCAAGTGTAGAATCCGGTATATGACACAGACCAGGACCATAACCAGTAAGTAAGTGGTAAGATGGATATGGAAGGCATGGATGTATGACGATATCAAGAAGCAGAGGAAGTAAAGGATGATGTGGCAGAGCCACGTAGATACAACGACCGGTTTGTGAACCATATCGTGAGATGAATAGTCCATGGTGTACATGTTATGTAATCAAAGAAAGAGGAAAATGTATAGGGGTATGTACAACTATAACATTACCCCTGTGTTTATGGTAAAGACACTGTCTTTACTCATCTTGATTAGCCCAATAGATAGGGTGGTCAGAAATGAAATGCCCATCTTCATCGTAGTCGTTCTCAATAGCTCTCACCTCATCCTGCTCTTGACAAGTGTGGGCGTATTTCTCATCTTCTTTGATCTTCCAAGTGGCAAGTGTAGCATAGAAGTCAGGGTGTTGGAAGTCTTTGATAGGGAACCCGATGTCTTTTCCTTTCAGCATAGGGCAATAGATGGACAGATGTCCGGGGGCGATGGTGTGGCAATACACACAGTGATATTGCTCGCAGGATTTATGATGGTGACCTGTACCTTGACAGATTCAATGAATGCAGTTCTCATCAGGGTTGGAAGCAGATGCGCGTAGAGGAGGGGTGACAGTGACATTACCGTAAGCAGGGTCTTGACTTTGCGACCGATGTCGCTTTCCCGCTGCTTTAGTTTTCGTAATCAGATGCGAGTCTTTAGGGATACGGGCTCGAAAGGAGTGTCGGACTGTAGGTTCTGGCACTGGTTTAGGTTCTCCTGCTTCAGCAGTGGCTACAAGCTCTTCAACAGAGGATGGGGTGGTAACACCTAGTGCGGTGACTGGAACAAATTCCGGGAGCTTAACTATGACCAGAGGAAGGGTTGGTGATACTGGTGCAGGTTCGTATAACCCAGCGGGGTGTTCTTCTGTCCACATTCTAACAGGTTCTGGGGACGGCGCGGAGGATCAGCAATAGCCGGGTGGTGTAGTCTGTTCTTGGATGAGGGTATGGATGGGGTTAACCGTCCTTACCGGTGACTCATATTCTTGATTACATAGTATGTTGACTACGTCGTTAATAGCATCTCATGCCTCATGAGAGGTTTCAATGGACTGTTGGATGTTTTGGACGATGATGGCAGTGGTTTCAGACGTGCTTTGAATGGCGGCCAGCAGACCCACAAGGTTGCTGATAGTAGAACGAGGATTTGGAGGGAAAGTGGTATCTGTGAGAGCAATGTGGCTAGACTCAACCGCGACGTCCGGGCTATGCAGTCTAAGAGTTCCTTCTGCTCTTGCGTTAACGACCTGTATAGCTTCTCTAAGATCTTCTTCAAACCCACGAGGGAGAAGACGTAGAGCGTGAGTCCTAATACACCTCTGGAGGTGCATAATGCTAAGGCGAACTTCTTGCTTTGGAATTCTTCTCACCCAGACTTCCAAGAGGATAGTGTTTCTAATGATATGGATGACAAGAGAGGTTGCGAAGGCATCTCATCAGATGATGATATTGTCGACCTCGATGGCATATTCTTCACACATGAGGACTGCCTCGATAAAGGTGTACTCTTCAAGGTCGTTGAGGTAGCGCATGAAGTGCTCAGTGTTGGTGTCGCAATCATGGTCTTCTGCTGGGGTGGTGATGACTGTGATAGGATGGGTGTAGTCTCTGGTGACTGGCGAACAGTGGCAAATGGGAGTAATGAGGGCATCTGTGGTGTTGGTGAACTCAGAGATGGAGGATGCAGTAGAGAGAGAGGCTTCTGATGTAATGGGTGTAGCAGGGACGAGGACGTTTGAAGACATTAGGCTGGGTCTGTGGTGCAATCTGATGTGATATTTAGTTAGTCAAGTTGCATTAGTGGTTCGTCAGAGGTTATGCCGCTTTTTATATGCTTTCAGGATCTGATTGGCATTTGCCAGGCTCTCTTCTGGTAACCACTTGTTATCAGCTGACAAATACCCCTTCCACGTCACCAGGTATCTTTGGTGTTTGCCATTCCCTTTATGGGATAGGATGGCTTCTACTTCATACTCTTCTTCTTCTTCGATGACGTCAGGTGGTGGTTCTAAGAAGTTCGGTCCGTGAATGTCGTTTTTGCTATAGGACGATAACTGAGAAGCATGGAACATGTTATGAATCTTCCATTGCTTCGGAAGTTGGAGTGTGAAGGTGATGGGGGATAAAACTGTGGTGATCAGGAATGGGCCATAACATTTAGGTGCAAGTTTTCTGGATGGTAATTTCAATCGTAGGTTTTCCACTGATAGCCATACCTTATCTCCTATTTTCCACAGAGTGTACTTCTGGCCATACAATCGTTCTGCCATCTTCTGCATAGTGATATTATGTCATGATATAGCTTCTTCTCTGATCTTCTGGAGCATTTGTACTTGTTCTTCTACAGTGGGTACTGTAGAGTCTGAGATGAGGTGTGGGATTGCTCGCGGTTCATATCCCATCATCAGGAAGAATGGTGATGCATTTCATGCATCGTGCTTCCTGTGGTTGTGGACAAATTCGGCAATAGGGAGGTGCTCTACCCAGTCTTCTGGGTTATTGCAACAATAGATGCGGAGATAAGTTTCTAGTTCTTGATTGAGTCGTTTGGTCTGACCATTTGTCTGTGGGTGGTAGGTTGTCGAAGGGGCTATAGAGTAGTCAAGGAGTCGTGCTAGCTCTTTCGAGAATTGTGATAGGAACTGTGGACCTCGATCTAAAATGATCTTGTCATGTAGTCCGAATCGTTTATAGATGTGTTTCAAGAATAGTTTGGCTACCCCTTCTGAAGTTATCGTTTTGTGACACGGGGTAATAATTACCCCCTTCATAAGCCTGTGGTCGACCATGACCATGGTACTATCAAAGCCTCCAGAAATGGGGAGGTCAGTGATGAGATCAACGGAGAGTTGGGAGAATGGGTGTGTAGCTGAAGACGGAATAGGGGTCAGGGGTGGCCAGATTGGGTGAGTGTCGACCTTCATTTGCTGACAAAGGGCGCAACCTTCAACATACTTCCTAATATAGGAACCCATGGCAGGCCACCAGGCTTCCCGTTTGACTAATTCTTCTGTCTTAAAACGACCGGGGTGGCCGGCAGTCAGATGATCATGATATTTGGCAAGGATGGTTGCCTGATGTACCGGTGGGATATAGGCGCGATCCTTGAAATAGAGGATGTCCTTGTCAATCCGCCAATTGGTAAGAGCTGATTTCATAGGAGGGAGGCAAACACTGTCGAGGGCATCAGAGGCTGTTTTATAAACGGGGTCATCAAGGGGGTCAGACGAGCGAAGAGTGTCGGCAAGATCGTCATCAAGAGGGCAGACGAACATGGAGTCGGGAAGCATAACTTGGTCAGTATTATCGTCTTTCCCTGATCCATGATCAGATTGTCATGACAATGCATCTGGAGCAGCTAATTTACTGCCGGTGACATGATGAAGCTCGATATCAAATTCAGAGAGGAATAATTGCCAGTGTGCCTGGCGACGAGTCAACTTCTGAGCAGTTCTAAAGTACAAGAGGTTCTTGTGATCGGTGAAAACGATGATAGGATGGGGGTTCCCTTCAAGATAATGTTGCCATTCCGCCAGTGCGCGAATAACAGCGAGTAGTTTGTGGTCGAAGATCTGATAATTCTGTTCTGCTGGGTTAAGGGATTGTGATAGATAAGCACAAGGGTGGTACATCCCATTTTGATCCGTCTGCAATAAGACCCCTCCTGTCGCTATGAGGGATGTGTCTGTAGTGATTGCGAATTGCTTAAGAGGATTGGGGTTACGAAGGACTGGTTTACTGGTGAATGCTGTCTTTAACTGATCAAAAGCCTGCTGCGTGTCGTCGTTCCATATGAATTTCTTATCCTTCTTTGTCAGATCAATAAGGGGATGAGTGATGTCGGAGTAGTGAGGGACAAATGATTGGTAGAAGTTGCAAAATCCTAAAAATGAGCATGTCTCCAATACATTATTTGGTACCTCCCATTTTTGTATTCCTTTGACTTTCTCGATGTCTGATGTAACCTGTCTGGGGCGAACGACCATACCGAGATATTTGACTTCTTTTTTGTCAAACGCACACTTTTCTGGTTTGCAGTATAGTGTTTCTTTCTGTAGTCTTTCTAAAACACGTCGTGTATGTTTCCGATGCTCCTCAAGGTCATTGGAGAATATAAGGAGGTCGTCCATATAGACAATGAGCCATCCCTCGTTCAGCTCCTGTTGGAATGTACAATTCATATATGCTTGAAATGTAGTGGGCGAGTTGCATAAACCAAAGAACATGACGTTGGGTTCATAGAGACCGAATTCCGTCGTGAATGCTGCTTTCCATCTGTCATCGGGGTGAATGCGAATGTTATTATATCCGGAGCATATATCCATCTTAGTGAAGTACTTTGCATGATGGAGTTGGGCAATGAGCGAAGTGGGCAAGGGGAGGGGGTAGGCATTCTTGACGGTCCATTCATTGATATACTGGTAGTCCTGAGTTGGTCGTAGATCTCCGCTCTTTTTGCCAATGAAGAAGAAGCCACTAGCTTCAGGGGATTTAGATTCTGAAATAAATCCTTTGGCTAAATTCTCATCGATAAACGTCTTGACTGGATCTCTTTTCTTAGGTGATAGCGGATAAATCTTAGAGACCTGGGGGACATAGCCTGGTTTTGTTCCGATACGATGGTCAGTTCCTGGTTGTTCCAGTGGTAGGTGATTAAGCCCATCTTTAGCGAATACATTGGCTAAGTTGTGGAGGTAATTGGGGACTAATTCCTTGAAGCTTTTATTCTTTGCTTCTTTCTCTGCCGTTGCAAATTCCTGTGATTTGCTACTGAACTTAAGCGGGGTTGCTTGTTGTTCAGTATAGGAAGTTCTGTCGTGTATAAGAGGTGTGTCCATTGATATATCTTCGATAATTCTGACTGTTTCACCGTCAAGCACGTATTCGGCTAGAAATTCCCCTTCCTCTAGAGGATAGTCTGCAACATTCCACACTGGTTCCTCTGGAGCATCCATCCAGACATCTTCTTTTGTATCATAGGTTTCGTCATCCTCCATTGGAAGCATAGTGGGTGCTGGTATATCCTCGTCCATAACTTCTTCAATAGAGGCGAATGGAGGTGGAGGGGGTCCTCTTCGCTCACTGCTAATACTCCTTTCCACTTTCCTTTTCCCTTTCTTCTGCTCTTCGATCGGTTGCTGTTCCTCAACAGTCAGTCTTCGGCGGAATGATTCTTCTGGCTCCACCACCCTCTTCCTTGGTCTAGGTATTGGAGAAACCGGTCTTACAGGTTCTTCCAAGAGTACTTCTTTCTTTGGCACCAAGACTGGATCAGCTGTGAGTGGTTCAGACATCGGAGTTTCTATTGTTGCTGGTAGGAATGTGTTTTGAACTTTGTCTCTTTCAATAGATTCCTCCACTCTTTTCAGCTTCGACTGGACCCACTTCTTCTTTAGCTGAGGTCGGAATATAGTCGGCAATCGATTATTTATTTGACCATCATCGATAAGGGTTTCAACTTCCTTTGATTGTTTTGTAGCAGGTAGTGTGAGTGTTTCAGAAGCCCAATTGATAGCAGGGTTCATAGCTTTAAGCCATGGTATCCCTAGGAGGATCTGATCACGTCGTCCTAATCTAGTGATGTTGAACTTTCCAATCATGACACGATTGTCCACTTTCACATGGAGTACGCAATACCTTGAAATCGGCCCACTTTTAGAATAACTCCCATCAGCAGTGGTTACAGCGAAGGGTTTTCGTAGTGGGTGAGTTCTGATGCAGTGGTCATGGATAAAGTCCTCGGATATAAAAGTTCCGGCTGCTCTGGAGTCTACAACTGCGGTGGTTTCGACTGGATCCTTACGAATCTTGGAGAAAAGTGTGATAGGAATGTGCATTTCTTTTCGTTTGCCTACTTTTCGTACAAGTTGTATGGGTACAATAGGAGAGTCTGTCGTCAACCCAGCTCTCCAAATCAAAAATCAGTGTCGAGCCTCCTGGCTTCTTCTTCTTCTGTTTCTTCAACGATCTCCTGCTTCCTAACAGGGACTTCCTTTCTTGGGCATGCAATGACCAGTCTGGGCACAGTGGAAGCATTGCCCTTTCTTCATATATTCTCGGTGGTCCACCTCAGTGAGACAATCGACTTTCATGGTGTCTGGGTCTGATCATTTTGGGGAAGAGACGTACTTCTGTCCGTTCTTTTTCTTTCCATTTCTGTCTCCCTTCCTTACCGCGGAATAACATTCCCAATTGGCGTTCTGATTGATAGTGGCAGTGATGTAGGCCTTGATGGTGACCGGAACAGTCTCCATCTGACAGATGGCGCGTTGAAGGCCTGGTTTGAGCCCCTGCTTGAAGAAATAGATGAGAGCAGTGCTTTCCTTCAATGCCGATTCTGCCATCAGGGTTCTGAATTCAGAGATGTAATCAGTAAGGTTTCCCATGTGTTTGATTCTCCCGATCCTGGTCATGGCGCTGACTTTCTCATCAGCCGTGACAAAGGAAGCCTTGAACTTCTTTTTGAAGTCCTCAAACTTTCCCCATGCTTCTCCTGCTTCGAATACCTTAGAGTAGAAGTTCAACACCCAAGCTCCTGCTGTTCCATTCTTCATATAGGCCAAGGCTGTAGCAATCTTCTTCTCATCAGTGTCGTAGTAGTTGGAGTTAATAGAGAAGTATGTCTTGACTGAGTATAGCCATCTTTTGGCGTCTGTGGGGGTCCCGTCGAACTGACTTGGTAACCCTGCTTTCAATTCTGGAGTGGTGATTTTTACTGTTGATGATGATCCAGACATTGCTATGTTGGTATCAGTACTCGTATGTCTTTGGTCGAGGTTTATCTGGGTTCAGGGTTCACTTCGTGGCGAGTTCTTCTGAATCTGATTCTAGTAGTGGTACTGGCGCTCACAGATGTGTGGTGTTCGAGAAGACTTTAATCTTTTGTTACAACTGGGATAGGTCATGACATGACTACTCAAAAGAGAGTGACAGTCGTTCGATGTCAGCATCGTAGTACAGAAGAGTACTATGCTTCAGTAATCAACAAGGACAGGCTAGTTCAAGAGAGGACTAGACTGGCTGAGTCAAATACGAAATCGTGTTCAGACTAAGACCTTAGGAGTGCTAAGACTTAGAAGACGATTCAGATGACTTGAGTTGCAAGGCTCAAGTGAGAGGAGATTCCAGGTAAAACCCAGTAAGATTAAAGTAAGGAAACTACAAGCAATACACTGTGCTTAAATAGGCCAGTATGTGCGCACAGACCAGGACCATAACCAGTAAGTAAGTGGTAAGATGGATACAGAAGGCATGGATGTATGACAATATCAAGAAGCAGAGGAAGTAAAGGATAACATGGCAGAGCCATGTAGATACAACGACCGGTTTGTGAACCATATCGTGAGATGAATAGTCCATGGCGTACATGTTATGTAATCAAAGAAAGAGGAAAATGTATAGGGGTACGTACAACTGTAACATTCAGTATCATGTTGAAAAAGCAGGAAAAAAGGACACCTACAGTGGGTTTTTGCCAGCTGTATGAATGCTTGTAGAACTGTGGTCCTGTCATATATGTTGAGGTCCACATCAATGTTGATCAAGGGAGGTGGAGGCAGTGTGGGTATGGGTGGGGCAGGCACAGGCGCATGCATATCTGCTGCTGCTGCTCCTGCTTGTGCCAGTACCAGTGCCAGTGCTTGTTCCAGTGCTGGTGTGACAGCAAAACTCGCTATAGGCTTACATGACCCTATTTTCATATAGGTATCAAGCCAGGAGTACTCCCCTATCATTATCCATATCCCTCAGCCTCTCTGTCCCTTACTGAGCCCATTTCCCATGTGTTACCCCTATCTCTGGCTCTATTCCAAGCTCTGGCAGCCTCATTGCTGCTTAGTGGCCACCCTATGGCAATTTTCCCATGCCATGTGCAGCTCCTGCAACTTGCCGAGACCCATTAGGCAACATAAAGGCTCAAGAATTCTATTCCATCCAATGTTCACCTAGCTGTGCCAGTATGTAAATTTCCTTGCCTTATGTTTTGTAACATGTAGTACACCCTTATTACATGTCTACTGCATGGTTTTCCTATCCCTTCCATTGTAAAGACTACAATCTAGCTAGAGTGATAGCAAACTACCCCCTAGACTAGTATATGTCAAGTGCTTGCCTAGCTGCTATACTTGCAGTGCAAGAATGTTTGACCTGAGGGGATGCTAATTGAATATAGTCCAAGTTGCCTAATATAGCATGATAGGGGCTGATGATAGCAAGAAAGTTGCTGAAGTTGCCGAGACAGTCTCCAAGGGTAGCATGATGTATGCTGAAGCTGTGCATGGCATGGGAAAATATTACTAAGCAGTGGTAGAGTGGTATAGCAGTATAGCGAAGGTATTGTGTGCAGCGAGATAAGGATTTATTATGATTTTTGATAATGATTGTTATTTTGTATAAGGATTGAAAACTATACTGAAAGGTAATAGTGACTTCTCCTACTGAGTATACAGTAGAAGGGTAGTGAAGTACAAGTCTCGGTAGGTAGGAAATTATATACCTAAGTAATAGTGACAGAGACAGAAGGGATAGGAAAACCATGCAGTAGACATGTAATAAGGGTGTACTATGTTATGAACTGGGATAGTTCTGAACACGACTGCCTCAAACAAGAGGGATCAAGAGTCATGGGTTTGTTGTACTAGCCTGATGAAGGCCTAGCACAGATCAAGGTAAACAGCGAAGACAGTCGAGTGCCTGAGAGGACTAGACTGGCCAAGCTGAATACATTCTACAACAACAAAGGTAGGTCCAAGTATAAGGTACACGGAACTAGCTGAGTTGAGGCAAGTAAGTTCGCTTTAGACTAAGACTTAGGTGTGCTAAGATTAGATATGATCTTAGATGACTAAGGATTGG
>MU172995.1:0-13142 GCA_016695475.1 Suillus decipiens
GAGACAGTGTTGATTGATCAAAGTTGAGTGCACCAGTTGGGAGTGATTTGAAGTGTCGGACAATGTCAGCCTGGGTAGCATGAGGGTGAGTATCAATGAAGGCATAGACAGATAGCCAATCAGCAAGAGTGAGATTTTGACGTGAATTTGAGCATTTATTAGGAAGTTGAGTGGCAGATGTACGAGGAGTGTCATTTGTAATCTTCTGCTTCTTTGCAGGTTGAGTGTATGCGGCAGGCTTATCGCGTGGCTTGCGTTTCAGAGTTAAGGACATTTTTACGAATCAGGACATTAATCCATTCCGCACTTACATAGCTGAGCAGGACAATGCTGGAGAACAATAGTTTGAGTACTACTTATGTCTCGTTGCCCTAGTTACAACCCTCTGATAATGCATATCATCCACACAATAGCTATGCATTATGCCTTATGCATTATGTCTGCATTTTCAGCCCGCCCGTGCTGGGATCGTCAAAAGTCTGTGCATTATGACATTTATGCATAGTTACGATATGCAATACGAGCATATCAACTGTACCAAGCTTTAGATAACCGGAAGCAAATTGGCGTAGTAAAGACCAAAAAAGCGATGATGAACTCGCAAAGCGATGTGTAAGACGTGTAAGCCACTTTTTTAGTGA
The DNA here is from genome assembly GCA_016695475.1 of Suillus decipiens. Lineage (NCBI taxonomy): Eukaryota > Fungi > Basidiomycota > Agaricomycetes > Boletales > Suillaceae > Suillus > Suillus decipiens. Next base: position 642 of record MU172995.1, read on the forward strand.
GCTGAGAAAGTGGACAAGGAATTGTGATGTCATCATCACGATGGCGAGGGTGCCACAAATTCATGAGGGGACAATGCAGCACTGTTGCAGCGCTAATTATATAGATGCTCCATACAGGATCGGTATAGTACTAGTACCGACTCCCGAGTAGCACGTAAGTGTACTTTGTAAAGAGGGGTGCACCTGTGGCTTCTACCTAGGCCGTATATGTGGGTTGGATACGTGCCTCTAGTTAGAGTATGATCAAGTAATATAGGATACTTAATCGCTGGGAGCTGCTAATCCTCACAATCGAGACCGTGACAGTGCGGGTCTATCTTTCAAAGCATATTCGAGGGTTTTTGGAAACATGTTGGGATGACAGCGGGAAACACTTTTAACAGGACAAAATTTGATGAAATTTAGAACCGTCAAAGGGAACTATAAAGCGAACGTCCACGTGACACTGATGCTCAGCGACGACTAGTCCGCTATTCTGCGTTACTCCCTAAACCATCAGATTATTGAGAGGCCGGTATAACTATTTAGAGTTTTGATGCAGTCATTTTAAAATGTCGTGTCAAACTTGGTCAATTCAAGTTCTAGTCTTTGACATTATACAACTTCTGGTTCACATGGATCCCAACCACATTCCCAACTCTTCCTACCCTTATTACCGGACTGTACAATCATTCTCTCCATATCCCTTCCAACAGATCATGGCGACACTACCTCAAGTCATCATACCAACCCCAGGCTCGTCTATAATTTCGAGTGACGGTACACATCCACGTTCTGACGCTCCTCTCGATGCCGGAATAAACCCTTCTAGTGCATGGAGGGAACATTTGGAGTGTTACTCATCATCAGACGACGAACCAGAGCCGACGAATGAACAATATGAACAACAGCCCATCGAAGAGAGCAGCTCGTGTGCTCTACGACTTTGAAGGAAAGGCTGGATTCAGGGAACCAACCATCGAGGCTGGAGATGACTGGAGTTTGTTGAGAGCGAGTTCTGGTGAAATAGGGCTGCTACCTCAGACATACTACATGGTGAGTACTGATCATAATGATCGCTCGATGTTCGTACGCTTTATTCTGCCTGTGAAGTGTATGACTAGTTTTCTTTCTACACCATTAGCCATTCATAGGAGAAAGGAGCCGTGTGCCAGCAGGATCGCCCCAACACTCCTCCAGGAAGAGTCCAAGCCAGTCGCTATCGTCCCGCTGGGCACTGGTGAATGGACAATTCCTCTCCCGTGTTTTAGGCAAAGCCTTCTTAGAGGCAAAAAATTGAATCGGTTCTCGAGGTTCGCGACAAGTGGTGCAGAAGAGTGGATTCTCGAGGGCTACGTTGATCCAGTCGCTTCAATTTCATCATCTTCACACCAGCGGATCTCTACAGAAGACTCCATCAATGATGATAATGGGCTTAGTAGACCTGGGTTGGGAGAGGCAGATAGGCACTATGTTGACGCTGGCCCTACACGGCAATCTAAAGTTCCGAGGTTCCGAAGTTGGTTCACTCACCTTCTAAGCGCATATCGGGCCTTTCAGGAGCATATACCATGTTCAGTGTCACTTCCCTGTTTTCTTCGACTACGAATGATCATGTGGTTCATACATCCCACCGATCTCTCCTACCCGTATAACAGCTCAATGGCGGTTTCCCCACTTCATCATGTTGCACACTTTGCTAACTAGACGTCTTCATGGAATTGCACTCCTACCACTTCCTGAGAAACAGTACACTGGGCAGTTCAGTGCCGATTTTGTTGAGGCTCGTAGAGGCAAACTCGAGAATGGGATCAACATGCGGAATACATTGATCTTAGTCATGAAACTCCGACACTTGCCAGTCAACTATCATCTGCGCTGGTGTCATCTGCCATTGGTTTGGTGCAAACTCTCAGTATCTTACGGCCTAACTGGATGAAGAGTGACTTCAAGCTGGAGCACTCCGAAACAATACTTTGTGAACGCTGCCTACAGCTAACTGACCTTACTAGTAGGTGTTGAATACTGTGTAGGTTCGAAACCTGCTGACGACAACGTTTCTTCCCATCAGAATGACACACCTTGACATTCATTCATGGATGGTTTCTTTAGAAGTTCACCATAACTGGTCTTAATCAGATGGTTGCCACAACAGAATCAAAGTCTGTTTCTCTTAGACTAAAGCTGGATATATAGAGCATGGCTGTACCTTCTAACGAAGAGCTCGTTGGCAAATGATACGGTACCGTAAATTGAAGTTAAGGGCGAACGTTAAACTTTTAAGAACCCAGGTTCGAGCTGAAGCCTGAAAAGTGGAACACAATCTTTTCTTAATTCTTACCGTAAAAATCGGTTTCAAGCCTGGTCGAGGTATCCATGAACCCCCAAATTGTCAGGCAAGCAGCCCAGTGCGCAGCGTCCACATAGCAGCGCGTTTCCACGGGACAATATGCGTCTATTGTTTCCTTATTCTAGTATGTCACTCACAATTGTCTAGTCCTACATATGGTGATATGTTTTACTGATTGTACCTCATCATCTATGGCCGATGTGGGTTTTCTTTTGTTATTGTCCTTATCATAGGCCCCAATTGGCACCGGTAAGCTAAGACAATAAAACCTACCTTACTTATAACCGCAAATTGTTGGGCTGCATACATCACACGTCTGCATTCCCCGTGCTCGACTGAGGTAAGATATTTTATACTGACTGGTATTTATGACTGCTCATGCTACGTAGAAAATCTGCTTGCTACAGATCATCGTGAACTTTGTATACATCCTTGACATGTCTGTGCATGCGCATATTACATTAGTATTGGGCTCACAATACCCAGCAGGAAGGTGTCCCAATCAATGCACGCAAGGGTTGCATGCATCGATTGAAATACTTTTCTTCCTGGGGTGTCTCAAGGGATATGTGGAGCGCTTCGAGGGAAACAGTTGGTCACCTTGCGCAATAACCCCGCCCTGCGAGGTAGAGGTGAGAGTACGGCCAGATCGACGTTCCATCATTACCATACTTGCTTTCACCCATTTCTGAGCGCTTGTTTTTCTGATAAAAGCATGGTTGAGTAGATGTCTGAATGAATTTCTGAGATGAGTTAGATGGCCAGAGCGCCGTCGGCTGTCGCATGGCTGTGCAGAAGTGTTCTGAATACCACGGATATAGGAGCGCTTATCATCGTGATAGGCCGGACTTCATCGATCGATCGGTTGCTGGGCCCTATTATCAATACTTGCAATTACAGAGGTAAGTATCTCGGTACATCGATAGACTCCGACTCGAAACACTTCAGCCCAGTTTCCTCCCGTAACAACCAAAATCAAGCCCTAATCGTTGCACTCTTCTATATCTTGACCATCTTGTAGTGTCCACTTCGCAGCCACCGGAGCATGGCGAAAAGGCTCATTAGTAGCGCTTCTAGCAACGATCTTTGGATATGGAGTCGTGCTTGGCGAAGGCCGAGGGTAATCGACCTCCTCGGGCTCTTCGACGACGTTGTCTGTATATCTTGCATTCTCTTGCTCTGTATCACATGAAATAGGCAATATTGTGGCTACTGCTGCAGTTTGTTCATCATTCTCGGACGCCGCAGAAGCATTAGGCTGGTATGACTGAGTTCGGGGGAGTATGTAATCTTCGTGACCATCCACGTTTGGTATTTCTGGTTGGGAGATACGTGAAGTTGAAGCATCTGCCTCGACGTTTGATTGCGAGAGGCCTGTTAATGTACGATGGTTGGCTTCTTCAGGATCGGGTTGAGGCCTGCTTTTTTTGATTTCCGCGAACTTCATGACTCGATTCCAAGCGTAAACAGGAAGGGATGATAGTTGCTGGCCAATTGCGTACCACCACCAGCTTTCTCCCTCCCTGATGCGAATGACGGCATTTGATATCATCGCGAATACGATCAGTGTCACAGCACCAACTACGGCCCTGGAGGTGGTATCCCCGGTGCTGCACCAATTGATGGAGAATGCCGCAAAGAAGAAGATCATCCTAACTTGGAGTTAGGGCGTCAGCCTATGACATTATGGTTCAGACTTACCCCCACATCAGCAATGCCTTTGGGAGGCTGTAAATTATGGCCAGTTTTTCCAGTCCGTGTTTTCTGCTGTGAAGTCTTTTTAGAAAATCTGCCTGAACAACTGCCATAAAACATGTTCCAGTAATACGGTGGATATACTGACCGCCTCATTGGCTGTATTGTCTCCACAAGTTCGTTCATGCCAGACCATCAAGTTGCCAAGCATTATACTTCCAAAGCTCGTCACCAAGGACATGTAGCTAGCTATCTGAATGGCCGATCTCCCGCCCCTATCAACACTGTTGATAGCGAGAAACCCAACGTTGGCGTTCAGCAAAACAGTGGCCTACCAATGGCTCGACATTGATTTTATACAACACAACAATAAAAGGTGGGTTTACCAAGAGATTGGAATCCTGAAGCCGCCCTTTCAGTTTTGAACTGAGTGCATTCCACCGTGAAGAAATAGCAACTTCATCTACAAAAGCCCTGTGTAGTTCTTGGACTTGCGTCATGGGGTCCAAAAAAAGGAAGGGTGCGACCACGACCATCAATAATGATGGCGTGTATGTCCAACCATGGACTGTCTTGTCAGAGATCAGTCTCACGCAATTCTCCCCGTGATAGTTAATAAATTGATTTTCACCTGGAAAGTCGTTGTCAATCACAGCTAGATAGAAAATGAGAGATCACTGGCTGAAAAACTTCATGATACGGCCTTAAATGATAATCGACATTAAGAAGAATTGTGCTTCAAACTCAAGCCTCAAGGCCTCACCAATGACAGTGGCAGCGTGACATCGTTGCATCTGCTGGTCCGCAGGTGGATAAACTTTTGAAAAAAAACTGAATTAGTACAATAGTCCACGAAGAAGTATCGAGGTAGTGTACGTACCCTTGATTTGGTCTACCACCGAAATGTAGTCCTTAAGTTCTGCGACATCACCTAGTGCAGAAGATCGCTTCGATGTTATGTGGTCTGATGGTTGCGACCAAAGATTTAGGTCAAGATAGAGGGCCAAAAAGAGTACTAACCGCATATCGCATGCATCAACATATACCTAACTTCATCGATATGGTCTTGCGAAACTAAACACAGGTTAGGGAAATATTCCCAATGTTTCCTATGCTATCAGTTAGTATACTTGTATGCGAACCTATGATTGTATTAGGAATGAGATGGTGCTGTAAGCAATGTTGTGCGGACCTTTCCTAGAACACACCAGTATTGTGCCTGAATGGCAAACCCTGGCAATGAGAATCAGGACAAGTCATCAGATACAGATGTACTGGCAACCACGGTCCACCCACGTATGTGCGAGAGACTCTCGACGCCTTTACAATCAGAGAGCACTTCTTCGATGTTAAAATCATGCAACCAAAAGAGGCACCTGCTGATGTGGTTTACAAAATAGTACCAACAAACGGTGTCAGGGCTAGCAGACGCGTCGCTGTTCTTTAGCTCGAGCACAAGATCTACCTGCGTTATGTCAAGTTCTTTCTTTTTCGCAAGGACGGACTTGAGCCCACTCCACAAGTACCGCATGTAGTATTCGATGCGCTCGGATATTTGTGAGTCGAACATATCCACTTCCGTGAATGTTCTCTGCATATAGTAGCCATACTAAAAACGCCAGTCTTCGATAATCAAGGAACTTTACGCACTTGTTTCTCATTTAGAAAGTAGCGAGAACCTTCTGGATGAACAAACGTGGTCCATCCAAGAGGTACAGCGTCCCTTGAAAGAATTAATATATGAAATAGAATGGTTTAAGTACGACTTACTTCGAGCTATACGTAGGAAATGTGATTGTCATAGCGAGGACAGTAGTTCGGGTACTGTTGACAGCCCTTTTGCAACGTCAGCTCTAGAGTACAAGCAGGAGAGAAGCTTCATACTCACCGGGGAATGCACCTGTCATACCTCATGACTCCTGCCGCAACCATAGGAAATATTCCTGGGCGGTTATCCTCATGGACCTCGACAATATCTGAGCCCGGCATATCTGAGTCGCTACCGGGTGGAGCGGTTAAATGAATATGATAACCGGTAGCAAGATCTGGTGGTCCATTTTGTAGTGCAATGGAACTATGTATGTCTTTCGGAAGATGATGAACATGTCCCTCGTGCCTCCGTAATGAAGCTGGAAGGGATTGACCACTGCCCCGTGAAACAAGACTATATTTGGAATGAATCACGCCGAGCGCCAGATGCGTCGTGGAAGGCGTGGGCGTCGCAGCAACCAAAGAACGAGCATCATTCATGTATATCCATGATCGTGATCGTGATGCTGACAATCTAGGAAGGCTTGATGGACGTGATGGATTTAGACTGCTGGGCCCTTCTAATAGGTCGCCATCGAGGAACGTCTGACTCATGTTGTTCCCCGAGCTCTCTCCTGTCTGCAGGGACCGGCGCAAACTTGACAAAGAGTCCCTGTCTACCTCCATGGTACTCCCATTCCATGTTTTTGTATCAGTCTGTGACAATGGTCTGGCTATACCTTTTCCCAGATGTTGTGAGTGGGTTCTTGAATAGGGACCATCCGAAGGAAGTGGAGGCAGGAAACTGGAGCAAATGGGTGCATCTCTCGTAATGTTCCCTTGGGATCGCGGTAGAGTCTCGGTGGAAAAATGTGTCCCAGCAAACGATCTCCGAATACATAAGCCAAGCTTTAAATGACTGGAAGCAAATCGGAGGAGTAAAGACCAAAAGAGCGATGATGAACTTGCAAAGCGACGTGCCAGATGTGAAAGCCACTTCTTTAGTGAGCGGAAAAAGCAGACAAGGAATTGTGCTGTCATCATTATGATAGCGAGGGCACCAAAATGCCACAAATTCAAGGGGGGACAATGTAGTAGTGCTGTAGCGTTAATTATATAGATTCCCTAGAACCGGTATACTACCGACTCCCGAGTAGCACGTATGCTTTGTAATATTGCTGAAGGAGATGATCTTTCTGGTGCACCTGTGACACCCACATAGGCCCTATAATTAGAGGTACCTGTAGGTCAGGTGTATACTTTTGGTTGTAATCAAGTAATATAGCACTCGCTGGATGGCAGTTGGGAGCTGTCAATCTTTGCAATCGAGACCGTGACAATGCGCGTCTACCTGACTCTCTTCAAAGTCGGCTCCTTGAGGACCTTTTGGATTCTGGAAACATGCTAGGACGGCGGGTCCAGGCGGGAATTTTTAAATAAGACAAATTTTAGAACGTGAGGAACAGTGTGCACGTGTTGCCTCACGTGACACTGATGTTCGAACTTCGACGTTTGGTCGCAATGATAAGAATGAAGACAGCGACTCATTCCATGCTGTATTAGTCCCTTAACCGTCTGATTATTGAAGCTGAAGGGCGTATTCAGAGTCTTGGTGCAGCTATTTTAAAATGTTGCGTCAAACTTGGTGTTCTAGTCTTTCAAAGACATTATAAACTATGATGACAGTCCCAACCGCTACATCACCAAAATTACCGAATCCAGACATCACATGACATTTTGAAATTTCTGACGCCATCAAGGACGCATACCTGTGATATCCGACATTTGAAATATCGTCGCGACACGATGACATCAAACATACTAACTGTCAGACATAACTCATCCAGTAGAGTAGCTGTCAGACATAGGTCAGATACATCCAATGTATTATATAGAGTAATTTTAAGCATATGTGACGAAAATTGGGTGAAAGCTAAGTAAAGTACCTAAAGGGCACCATAGCCTTCCTCTATAAGTATGTTATCATCAAGTTCCTTGCCATCATCAGCTATAATCTCATCCTCATCATCGTCCATCAAGCCATCATCGTCATCCATCAAGCCGTCATCATCGTCCTCCTCAATCTTGTTGTTGTTGCCTTCCTCATCTTCCTCGTCACACTCGTCCTCGTCAGCATCACCCTTGTCACCTTCAGCAATGCCATCCTCATCAAATTCCTCCGTGATAGTGGCTTTGTCCATATCTTTGGTTTCATCATCTGAATCTTCGGGAACATGTCCTTCATGCTGCAAAATGTTGTCCCACTCTCACATACCCTTGTGGCCTACAGCTCCTCCTCAAAATCTCATGAACATATCCCTATCTACAAACCTAAGTAGCATTTATATAGTTAGTAGGTAGATGGTGAATAAAAAAATAAACATACATATTCACATAATACAACACCCAATCAGGGTCTGATTCACACCGTCCAATTGTTGGAATAAGAAGTCCTTTGGGATGGCCAAAAGCGAAACCCAGAATGATATGAATGCCCTGAATGACACACTCAGGATCAAGAAACCCATATGCATCAGGACTGTTGTCTTCGAAAAATTGGAGGTGCTGAAGTCTCTTTGCAGTGAAGCCAGCTGCAGTGGTATCACGTTTAAACCATCTAACAAATAGAAAATCCATTCGTCTCAGTCGGGAACATACTGAATCAGGAGTGTCGTAGTATTCCACATTGATGTGAAAATTTTTGATGAGATGGGCATACCAGTAAGGATGAGTGTGGTCATCCTCATGTGACATGACCATGAGGTCAGCATGAGTGCAGGGGTTGATGGAGTCTTGCTCACGTCGAAGATCATATGTAGTATAGTTCACCCGAAGGATGCTATGTTCAAATAGTTGGTTGTCCATGATGAGAACTAAGTTGCGCTCTGCATCGGAAAAATTGTGCTCATCCCCTTCATAGGCAAGGCCTTGCAGACAAGCATACAAATGATCTTTCAGGCAAGGAATAAAGTTCTATATCACTGCATTGTATACACATTCAGATTTAAAGTAAGAAATATGTACCTGGACCACTGGATCATCACCCAACTCGCCTAACCATGCAGTAAGGTCGTAAGTTGAACAAGTGGACTTGGTGATGTGGTAATGTTCTGATGGTGAAGTCCAGACACAACAACGTCTATTGCTACCTTGTTGGGCAGCAAGTTGTGCATGAGCATTGATGACCTTGCTACAGAGATGTTCAATAGCATCTTGAGTTGCGATGCTTGCAGTCATAGTGGATTTAGTCTTGGAGGTGCAAGGGTAGTGTCTTTTGAGTCGTCTATGCTCTAGTTCACCCTGCAATAGAATTAAACAACTGATCAATGACATTAAAAAAACTCACTGGTTGTGTAGTGTAATTATCTGTTGTCCCCCTCATCCTGATTGTGTGTCATATTCCATACATCCGATCCAAGATCCGATCAGATCCGATCGACCCTGCTGCTATCCGGACCACAGATCTGATCCGGATCACTCATCCGATGTGCTACAACTTCTTGTGTTCTAAGTCCACTGCATACTTGCTTCTATCCCCTTTTGGTGATCTACCTGTACAAGTGTCCCGGCTGTGTATATTCCTGTCCTGCTTACTGATCTGTTACCTGTGCTTCATATCCGACTCACGTTTGCTGATCCGCTGTGCATTTACCACATAGACTTCCATTATACTTTGTGCATAGCCCTCTGGTCCCGGATTCATTGATTGTCTGTACTATCTACATACAGTATATAAACTACATGTAAAACTCTAGAGAACCTTAGTTCGAATATCATCTTAGATTCTGCTCATTCCGTTCATCCGAACCCATCCGTCCCAACTCTAAGTATCTTCCGAGACTTAGGATTGATTCCTATAGTCTATGTTTCCGACTCTACCTTTGGTAGTCCATATCTGTTAGTTTCTAGTACGGACCTCATCCGCTACTAGTCTTATACCTCGCATTTATCCTTATGCTCTGGATACCCTCCAGACGAACTCCTTCCACCCACACGTTTCAGATATATACCGGACGTGCCATATCCGATACCTCCGGACCTTTGGATCCACTACACAAGCACTCCCAGACCCTCGGACGAAGGTTATCCCTCAGAAATAAAGGGCAGTACTCAGGAAAGGGGCACAGTGCACGAACTGAGGCCAAAGCCCTTCAGATTTCTCACATATTGAGTATGGTCTTAACAGTATATTTGAACTAACTCCTTTCCGAGTACAATCTCCGTAATCACCTATATCATGCCTCCACGCAAAACTCAGAACTCCCTCCGAGTGGCTGGACTTGGTCTGATCCAATGAGACCCCACACCCATTGTCCAAACATTCACCAGTTTCTCTAAGCGCCGTGCAAGCATGAGCGACATAGGACAAAGCATCTCAGCTCGTCTCGCCAGGCCGGATCCGGTTACACCAACTCCGAACATAAATAGTCTAGACCCTGATCCATGCCCAACCATCCGTTTCAATGATGAGTTGCATGATGATCCACCAAACAATGGAGATGAGGATCTGGACGTTGGGTCCCCAGACGATGAAGAAGATGATGACCATCTTAGCCCCCAAGACTGGGTCTTAGCCCAACTATCAGTCGCCATCAACCACCTTGCTCGCAGTAGCCGTCGTAGCAACACCTTGGATGATAGTAAAGTCAAAATCCGGGAACTGGATACCTTCGACAGATCTGAGCCTCGCAAGGTTCAAGCATTCTTTGTCCAGTGTGAGCTCAACTTTCAAAGCAAGCCTAATGTTTTCCATTCCGGATGCGCTAAAGTCAACTTCGCCCAATCCTATCTCAAGGGAATGGCTCTCGAGTGGTTTGAACCGGATCTCCTTTCGGACGAAAATAGTATATGTCCGGATTGGATGGATGACTACTCTGAGTTCATGCTGGAGCTCCAAACCAACTTCGGACCTCATGATCCAGCCAGAGATGCGGAAATGCAGTTAGAGCAACTTCATATGCGTGACGGACAGCGCATCAACAAGTACATTGTGGAATTCCAACGACTTGCATCCCAAGTACAGGACTGGGGAGATGGAGCTCTAAGACGACAATTCTATAATGGACTTCTGGCTCAAATCAAAGACAAGATCAGTCGCATGGGCAAACCCACCACCCTCTCGGAATTCAAAACCCTCGCCCAAACCATTGATGCCCATTACTGGGAACATAGGGGGGAAGTCACCAGGGAAAACAGATCAACCCCTTCCAACCCTCCTAGACAGTCGGTATCCGACCGGACGAATGCTAACTCGTCCGGATCCGAAACGACTAGATCCGCGAAATCCAATCCTGCGGCCTCTCCCGCTCCTAAGGTTCCGGACCTCCCCAATGGGATTGGAGCCGATGGGAAGTTAACCACTGAGGAGCATCAGAGAAGGTTTGACAAAAGACTCTGTATGTTCTGTGGCGGACCCGGTCATACCGCCCAGAACTGCACCAAGTCGACCTCGCGCGCAGCTAAAGGTCATGCTACAGTACTTGCCCTGGAAGCAGATCCGGAAGCCTCAGATGAGGCAAAAAATTAGTCCACGACCCTCTTGACTCCATACGGAATGGGGGTCGCGTTGACCCAACCCGTACAACAGAGCTATGACTCAACGCTGTAACCCTTCCAGATCCAAACTCTTTATGCCCATACATCTCCCTTCCGTCTTTCTCCAATATATCTGAGTTTCCTGCCCTCATAGATTGTGGCTCTTCTCACTGCTTTATAGACACTAGCTTCATCCGAAAACATAAAATTCCTACTTATCAGATCCCTCCGCTACCACTCCATTTGTTTGATGGTACCTGCAATAACAATATTTCCAAAGCCATAAACCTGTCCGTCCAATTTTCCTCCGGCATAGTCACCTCTGATACATTCTATGTTACCCCCTTGGATTCTCCTTGTTATATCGTCCTCGGATATAGCTGGCTCACCCGACACAATCCGTTGATTGACTGGGTATTAGGCAGCATCGAGTTCCAGACAACTATACAAGAAACATCATCAAACCCATCTGTATCATCACTGCCTCCGGATATTCCATCCGAGGCAGAAGTTTCCCATCCGAACCCTCTGCTACCTCTGGAAGTTCCATCTGAGGTAGAAATGCCCTTTCCGACACATCTGTTGCCTCCGGGCACCCCATCCGTGGAAGAGATCTCTCCTCCGACCAAATCCGAACCCTCCATTGATGCCTCGGTCCCTAACATATCCCTGATAAATGCAGTAGCATTTGCTGAGCCTGCAAGTTAGAAGGATCCACTCAATTCAGCATCTACCTCCGTCCATCCGAAACCCACCTCCGATCCGCATCCATATCATCCGATCCTCCAGACCTCTCCAGGATTCCCTCCGAGTACCACGAGTTTGCAGATGTCTTTGACAAGGGTAAAGCAGGGCAGCTTCCCCCTCACCGACCCTATGACCTCAAAATTGAGTTAGAAGAAGGGGCCAGTCCACCTCTCGGAACCATATACTCTCTTTCTCCAGTCGAGCTTGAAGCCCTCCGGAAGTTCCTTGATGAAAATATCTCATCCGGACTCCTCCGATCCTCGTCCTCTCCTCATGGAGCCCCTGTCCTGTTTGTCAAAAAGAAGGATGGCTCCCTCCGTTTTTGTGTAGACTTCCGAGGCCTTAACAAGATCACCAAGAAAGACCAATATCCATTGCCCCTCATTGCCGACCTCCTAGACTCTCCGAGCCGTGCCAAAGTCTATACCAAAATCGATCTCCATTCC
>MU172995.1:15072-42091 GCA_016695475.1 Suillus decipiens
GGGTTGGAGAACAAGTCTTCATTAAGGCCAAGTACTTCCATTCCACTCGCCCATCAAAGAAGCTTTCGGAAAAGAATTTAGGACCATTTAAAATTATATCTTGTCCAGGCACACATTCCTTCGCCCTCCGACTTCCGGATTCCATGCGTTCTGTACATCCTGTATTCCATGTCTCCCAGCTAGAACCAGCAATTCCAAACACCATCCCCAATCGCATTCAACCTCCTCCCCCAGTCCAGGTTGACGGAGAACCAGAATACGAGATATCCGAGATCCTGGACTCCAGACTTGACCATCGTAGATGCCATTGTCAACTTCTGTACCTCATCCGATGGTCCGGATATGAAGGGACGGATGAAGAGACCTCGTGGCTACTTGCTACTGAGCTCGGAAATGCATCCGAACTCGTATCCGACTTCCACTCTGCATATCCAGACAAACCTGGTCCTATTCAACTCTGAAGTACATGGATGATAGACGAAATACAAGTACAAGTATTGGAAAAGGCCACAGGACTAGAGAAATCTACATTTCCATAGACTCATCCGCTCCTCCAGATCCGTCCTCCTCACTTCCGGAGCCCTTACTCATCTCCTCATCTTCCTCCTCCACATCCAACACCCTCCAAACCTCATCCAATGGGATCCAAAGTCCCAACCGAAGCTCCCCAAACAACAGGGCCTGGAACTCCCTCTGTTGTTGGAGGAACACCTCCAGTCCGGTGCCCATCTGGTCCATTGCAGTCCTGCTTCCTTCCGCCACCAGGATGCTGCGCTCTAGGAGAGAATTGGTCCAAGCCAACTCAGCCAGGACGTTGTTGATGGCCATCAACAAGGATTGTCTGTCATCCTCCACGACTTCCGACGGATCCGGACTGGGACTCCTCTGACGTCTCTTACCCTTGCCTCTTGGAGATGGGGATCTGACAGCGCACTGCCTCTTCTTGCCCTTGGCCCTTGGAACCTTGACGGATCTGGGCCTTCCAGGACAAGTGCCCTTGTCCCTATGACACAGATCGCAAGACTTGATCTATCCGAGATTCCATTAGCTCAGATCCGAAACTTCTCTATAGACTTACCAGGGCATTCCTGTCCGTGTCTGTCCACAGACAGATCTGACCTTTCCCAGCGCAACGCGCACAGGATCCGTCGTTGTCCGAAGACAAAGCACGAGACTTCTGGAAGTTATGAAGGGAAATAGAATGAACATCCGAAACTCACTGTCTCTGCCACTATTTCCTTCCGCCTCTTTTCCTCTGCTGCTGCCCTCCACTTCTCGGCCTCCTCTATCTTCCGCAGACCCTCCTGACGCTTCCGTTCCTCTTCCTCCTTGCGTTTCCATTCCTTGTCAGCTTCGGCTGCAGCTTTGGCGGCCACCAATTTCTTCTCCAAGTCCGCTACAAGGTCTGCAGCAGAATCAGGGATATGGGATCCTTCTCCAGACATGATAAAAGCAGTTGTTATTGAGGTATAGAAAAGTGGGGGTTAGAATCACTTCAGACGTCCAACATCTGTATATCTGTCGGATTACAGACTCAGCACGTCAACCATCAAACTTCTCCATCGTCTCGCATTAATTTCATCTGATCCGGATCGACACTTCTTATGCCTCAGGGGTTCGGCCCTAAAGGGGGGATACTGTCATATTCCATACATCCGATCCAAGATCTGATCTGATCCGATCAGATCCGATCGATCCTGCTGCTATCTGGACCACAGATCTGATCTGGATCACTCATCCGATGTGCTACAACTTCTTGTGTTCTAAGTCCACTGCATCCTTGCTTCTATCCCCTTTTGGTGATCTACCTGTACCGGTGTCCTGGCTGTGTATATTCCTGTCCTGCTTACTGATCCGTTACCTGTGCTTCATATCCGACTCGCATTTGCTGATCCGCTGCGCATTTACCACATAGACTTCCATTATACTTTGTGCATAGCCCTCCGGTCCCGGATTCATTGATTGTCCGTACTATCTACATACAGTATATAAACTACATGTAAAACTCTAGAGAACCTTAGTTCGAATATCATCTTAGATTCTGCTCATTCCATTCATCCGAACCCATCCATCCCAACTCTAAGTATCTTCCGAGACTTAGGATTGATTCCTATAGTCTACGTTTCCGACTCTACCTTTGGTAGTCCATATCCATTAGTTTCTAGTACGGACCTCATCCGCTACTAGTCTTATACCTCGCATTTATCCTTACGCTCTGGATACCCTCTGGACGAACTCCTTCCACCCACACATTTCAGATATATACCGGACGTGCCATATCTGATACCTCCGGACCTTCGGATCCACTACACAAGCACTCCCAGACCCTCGGATGAAGGTTATCCCTCAGAAATAAAGGGCAGTACTCAGGAAAGGGGCACAGTGCACGAACTGAGGCCAAAGCCCTTTGGATTTCTCACATATTGAGTACGGTCTTAACATTGTGTTAGGGTAGTCTCCAAGCGCATGAAACTTATATGTCTCGATATTAAGTTTCTTTACCTTTGGGTGTGATGTGCCTCCCTTTGCCTTAGCTAACAGACCCTGCCTGGCAGCCAGAGCAGCTTGTCAATGCCTCTGAGTGGCATGTTTGTGAGGCAATTCTGTGGTGACATAGGTTTCACATGTGATCTGTTGAAACTTGTGAACGCTCTTGCTGAGGACAACTGTTGCCAAGTCAAAAAAATCCAGAGTGTCTTCAGTATGTAGACAGAGCTTGGCATAAGCTTGCCATGTAGCAAGGTTGAACAAAAGGTCCAAAATTATCCTGTCATTATCAGGATCTAACAGTAGATCCTCGAAGACCGGGATTGCGCACTGAAATTCAAGATATGATATAATTATAGACAATTGAACTCAGAGGCTCACCTGTAACAGATCTTCAAAGTCTCATGCTGCAAGACACTTCATTGTGGAGGCATTCCTGTGGAAACGCTGGATCGTTCCTCTCCCAAATGTAGGAACATGATGGTACCTGTTGTAGATAGTTCTGTAGTCAGTAATGACAATAATAAAAAGCAGCATACCTCCAGTTTAAATCCTTTACCACATTACCCCCAGCAGCATGTGCAATATGCATTAAATGGGTGAAGATAGCCTTCCATATGCTGAGCTTGAATTCATGTAGCATGTCCACCACAAACATCAAAAATAGATTAAAACCGAAAGTGAAAAGTTGATCTGAAAATGCATTCTGAATTTTTTGAGCAACAATCTGAATATACTAAATGATCAAATACTTACATGTGTAGGCACAAGGGACTCGGAATTAAGGATTGATTTGACCTGCTTACCATCCACTGGTGCACCACATTGGAAAATGAGCTTGTGCGCATGATTGATCTTGTTATGCCAGGCTTGATTGTCAACATGTTGAAGTGTCGAGTGATCAAGCATATCGCTCTCTGTTCCCATCTTGGATACATCTGCCTTCTTGATTAGACAGTGTGGGCAAAGACATTCACCAAGAAATTTGATTCTGGCAAGCAAGATCCTGATTTCACGTCAATATAAGCACAAGAAAAAATGAAAAACACACACTTTTCAGGGTAATCTGCCGAATAACAAAAAAAACGCAGAAACACTCTGCAAGTAATTCTGTCTCCGCAACAGATCACAATGCCTTGCTCATAAGCATGCATAAAGTCTTCATCAAGAAGGCACCTCCATATCGCCTGCACAAGCTCGCATTTACAGTGTGTGTACACCTCTGGTGAAGACGCGTCCTCAAATAACTTAAAATACGAATCTTGAAAGTCGTCAGGAATCTTATTGTATCATAAATAAGGGTGGCTTCAAGTGATTTGAAAAGACTTACTGTAGGGATGTATGCAACATGATGACATGCCATAGCAGTAGGCTTTCCACAAGTATATTTAGATTCATTACCGAAAAACAGATAGAATGGCCAGAGGGAGGCATCGCTGAAATTCAAAAGGTGCGTCGAGTCTGAATATATCATAAGTGATGCCATGACACGTTCCAGATTGTTGTCTGGCTTGCGGGCAAGGGAATTGACCTCGATGTAGGCCTCCATCATTGCAGGTGAACAGTATGCCTCAGAAAAGACTTCCATAGTTTGCTCTTCCGAAACTTTCTACATATGACAGAATGGCGTCATGTGGAATGTCATCACAGTGCTATCTTCAAATACCTCTGTTATGATATTGACTAACGATCGATGATGCACACCTTTAATTTCAAGCTGGGGGGCGTCACCTTCGGTTGGCCACTTCATTTTTTCTTTGGGGAGGTGAATAAAGACCGATGACTCCTTCCACCCATTACTAGCACTGAAAGGGTTGGATCGGTCCTCGAGGTACTCTGCAATAAGTTTCTTCTCTTGAGTGGCACTAAAAATTCTTACATCATCCCTATTGTAAGCATTGTCATCGAGGAAAGTCATAAGTCACTGCATCACAGCATCAGAAATAAGGTTGGAGCTGGAGTACTGCCAGCACATAAGTAAACCGGCTGTTGGACTACTAAATGCAGAATATAGATTTTTGTGGGTGACGGAAAATGGGAGGGGGGGGCCAGTCTGAATGCTGGACGAAGTATTATGGGGACTTTCACCAGTCTGCAGCATTGGAGAGTCGCATAAAGTATTGAGGGTGGTACTGGTCCGTGGAAACAGAGTAGGACAAGTGGGATACACTCGGTACAATCCCATCGCATCTGGTTCTGTCTGAAAAGAAATTAGCTCATTACCATTGTGATCCGCTTCTTTGGACATGATATCTTGAGGTCGAGCTACTTCAGGTACATCTTCGCCAGGAATAAAGTCGGCATATTGTCTGGGCATGCATATAACATGCCCAGAACAATTGGAAAGCTAGGGAGCTGCGCTGGAATCAGGTAATGGTGGGGTATGTGCAGGGGAATGTTGCAAGGGTCCAGGAATATCATGTTCCTGAGACGTATCTCAGGATCTCAGCCAGGAAATGCATAAACACCGAAAACATACCTGAACATCCCAGTGGTGAGTCACCATATCACCTATATTTTCAAGGGGACCTGGCATCCCAGCTTTGTCAGCTTTGTCCAAGACATCTTGGCAGTTGATTTTTCTTCTCTTTTGGCTCTTCTCCACTCGCCGGTGAGATCTGCTGACCTGTTTGCTGAATTCATGGTGGGTCTCGCACAGCATCTCATGTGCGCTCAAGCACCTTTGGCTGTTGAAAGCCTTCCCACACCCAAGGCAAGTAAGTTCATCCATAGAGAGTAGCGGGAGTGGGAGCTTCAGGTGGGAGGAAGGCGCTGGCCAACTAAAATACAAGCCCAAATCTACACAAGGATATATCGATACCTAAATGACATGTGTGAATCACATGGACACACCTCATATTGGAGTATCCCGCAAACCCAGTCCATGTAAGTATTTGAGTCATATCAAGGTGAAAAAAAGGAAAAGTCGCTGCCTAGCACAATGAGCCTCAAGCCACACTGCAATACCAACAATTTAGAAATCAATATCATTATGGTGCGCACAATATGTGGGCACCAATGCAGCTGGAGGAGGAGCTGAGAAAGGATTTGCAGTAGGAGGAGGGGTTGTCTTTGACAACAAGGGAAGAATGTAAGTGGAATAAGGTCCTTGACCTACGAAATCCTTCTTGACCATGTCCTCAAACTCCCCAAGCATTACTGGATCCACATTGAGCTCCCACTCCAGATACTGACACATCTCGCGCTCCATCTGGTTGATCTCTTGCAGTTGGAACATGCCCTGGGCTACAATACTCCAGGATTTGTTGGAGTAAGTATTGTCACAAATGACCTTTGACACAAGCACTTGGGAAAGCATGCCTTGAGTCGCTGGAGGAGAATGAAGGCAGCAAAGGTTACCAAAGAATGGAGTTTGGTGCAGTGAAGGGCATAAGCGATGAAATGGGGAAGCTTTACTTGGGAGTTAGAAGACGAAGGGCGGTACTCTGGATAGGCAAAAAGATGGGTAATAAACTGTGCACATAAACAGGAAACCTGCTCACCATAAAACAGGAAAAGATGGGTAATAAACTGCGCACATAAATGGGAAACCTGCTCACCATGTTTGCACAACAGGAATACAATCTGCAGTTGAATGGGAGACATAAGATGTGATGGCTTCAGGTGAGTGCTGACAAGGTGCGCACTGACCTAGTGAGAGAGGAGTGTTCCAAAACCAGAAATTTTGAGTTTAAAGTCAGTCGCTATTTCCCGGGAATAAACAAAGCGTCAATAATGCATTAATCAATATTTCATAAGATGTGGAGACATAGCATGCTCGTGGTGGGACAAGAAATACAACTTGAATTCTGCTATTAGTATTACAATTACTATGTACAATGAGACAATTCATGTCCATAACAGATACAAAGTGAAATGAATGTGTAACAAAATGAAAGCGGGGCAACAACACAATGAGATGAGATGCGAAAATACTACATAGTTTCATCAATGGCTACCACATCAGCAGGAGTAATCTTGAGTTTCTCAAAAGCTGAGATGGGCCATGAAGAAATGTCTCAGTAGCCACGAGGCCAGCAGGGGGGCCAAATGGAACCTGCATCTCCAAAGAAGTGACCATGACTGAGCTTGCGTTTTTTTGAGGTAAAGTCCTTCCTAACTCCGGCAAGCTTCACTGGAGTTGCAGTGAAGAGATTGGGGTCATCTCTGAATTCAGATGAGACAAAATGAATTAAACAATGGCAAAACAAATACTCGGTCTTGGAGGTTGTCTCCTCAGAGACAAACATCGCATCTGGGTCATCATTCGTGCTAGATGAAGAGCTAAAAAAGATAGAATGTGAGTCTGTACATAACAAGCAAAAAAAAAGCATACATCTTGCTAGCCTTCGAGTTTGATGTCTCCATATCGCTGTCTGTGTCTTCGATATATGTGAATCTGGACACATCTTTTAAATGCAATATAAGGGTCTGTAAGCTTAACGTAAGTAAACTAACGTGACTAGAATTCAAAATAATTACTTACCACAGGTCCTGGATGGGTTGGCGTGAACTTGGTCATATATGTTGGCCAGTCTATGAGCAAATTTTCAACATCCATGAAGATGTGATTACCACCAACATCCACTTTGTCACTGCAGTCGACAGGTCCAAAAGGAAGAGGAGCACTAATACGAGGCATTAGAATATAAGGTATAAGATTGAGATTTATCAAATACAGTATGCGTCAACATTACTAAAATTCCAGCGGAGCCCAATCTAATAGGAGCCAAACAAGGGCAAGCGCATCAATATTATCGATAACATTCATGCGTCTTTATCACTGATTGTTATCCTTCTGTCCTACAGCATGTCCCATCAAAAATGTGCTACCTCTGTTTCATCGTCTTCATCATCTGACGGTTCTAGCTCATCTGGATCAGCAGTAGCTATACCTCCGAAGAAGATCTCAAAGAAAGTCACAAGGCCAAAGAAAAGGCAGTGTTCATCAGATGATGATGAGAAAGGGATGTAAGTAGTTTTATCACCATTTCATTTGGATGTTGCAATCACTAATGATGTTCTAATTCAGGAATATGGAGTCTGAGACTGATCCTCATGAGAAGTTTTTGGCTGCATCGCATTGTATAGTGCGATGCATTGATGTGTTCTGTAAGACTAAACAACTCATCAATGTAGGTCTAGCTCTGCAGCAGCGCGATGCTGCAGAGAATGGAGAGTTATCAGAAGACGAAGATGCCCAGGTTTGTTGCGACAAGCGACTCTCAAAGATGTAAGTCAGTCTTGAATCTTAGTGTGGACTGACTTTTATTGTTCCATAGATCACCTAGGGTCCAAGAGCGATATAAGAAGAACTTCACTTGTTTGCTTCAACTCGCTCCAAGTTTGAAACCTTTGCTTGGCGACCCTTGAAAAGCCTCAGAACTTAATACTATCATCAAGAAGGTAAGTATATGCGCATGTTATACACTTATTCAAGCCATCAGATGGATGCTGCTATCTCAGCTACTTGCTCTGACGACACCTCACATCTGAAGAGTCAAATTGGTCATTACATGGCCTTCAACACCAAGGACCATCCAATATGTCCAGCTATATATGACAGAAGTGGTTTGTGGACCCACTTGGGTATCAACCACCCTATTCTAGCGCATTTTCTCTGTCCAGTCAGGGAACTCAAGAGATTTTCAGAGGATGCTGATAAGTGAGAATTTGTTTAAGTTCACCTGACATTAGTCTAACATTCTGCAGGGCACTTAAAGATATTCAGTGCGGCAATGTTAACTTGACCGCATTCGCACTTCCTGCATTCCTTTGGGCCAGAGACCTGCCAGGTAAAGACTATGATGATGACAACATGTTCAAAGGCATGTTTGATGGTTACTTATTGGAGTGGGTAGGAGTTTCTTCAGTGTTGCTTTAGATTAATATTGATTTTATTCATTAGACTATGCGGCACATTTTTACAAGCCCTTCAAGTGCATATGGGGGGAGACACATGCAACATGCACTTGCAATGCCGCTCTACACAATATGACCATGGTGGAGGCAGTGCATATCACCTATGGCTGCTTACAGGTTTGCTCACTTCAAACTTACATACTGACAAGTTACTCAAATTTATTCAGGTTTGTTTTGGTATCAGCGCTAAGAACGCTTGGTCCGAAGTTGATGGGGCTTTCAACTACCGGGACTTCTACAACAACATCATCGAGCTTATCGATGATTCACCTGATCCAGAATGGAAAGAAGAACTCATCAAAGTGTGGAACGTGTAAGGTTTTGTTATATGCTCAAGGTTCATGCTAACCCCTTTACCTAAGGAAACTATTCAAGAATGAGGAAGGCCATGACAGCAATGGGACTCAGGATGACAACAGAGTCTCCAGCTCTCGCAAAGACAGGGATAACGACTTGGCCAGAGTCCATGTTCAAATGGCAGCATGTCATGCGGCAAAGGCAGCTCTAGCACATCCTCCTTCTCCCCCACCTTCTGTTTCACCACCTCCTCATCCTCGCAAGTCGATGCCAGCCCATCCTTCTGAACCAACACCTTATCACAAATCAACTCCAGTCCCACCTCCTACTCCCAGGCCAGTTCCTGCTCCCAGGTGAGTATCTCCTCGCAAGCTTCCTGTTCCATCTGCACCAGCACCTGTGCCTCCTCGCCAATCAATGCCAGCTCCTCACAAACCAACTCCAGCGCCTTCTGCCCCCAGACAAGTTTCTCCTCGCAAGCTTCCAGCTCCATCTGCACCAGCACCTGCGTGTGCTGAGTCGCCCACCCCCAGTGATCTAACAAGGGCCGAGTTGGACGAGGAGTCTGAATCTGTCCAGGTCAAATGTAAACATACAGCCAAGAAGGGGAGCACCAAAGTCTCTAAACCAAAGTGCGGCAAGGCTGCCTCTGCAGATGCCAAGCCACAGAGAAGTTCAAGGAAGTAGCTGTCCCCACACATTCTCCTCTTATCCACATTGCTCGCAGACCCCCATGTGTACCATTTTCTTGCTGTCATTTGCTACTGTGCTGTACTACTGACCTACTCATAGATGACTCATTTTCTCATTTTGTTGTCTGCTCTCGATTACCTGCATTCTCATACATAGGTTTGGAACTGTTCACTCAATTGTACCTTACTACTTTGTACTACCATTAATTCAATGCATCACATTGTTATATCTGAACACAATTGCAATGTCTGATGAATCTGAGCGAAATCCAAATGCATTATGTACATAGCAATGTTTAATATATCGGTACACTAGCCTAATGCCAGACTATAGTCATATGACAGTTATAATGGCGGAATTGAGTTTCCTAACATTGCCATACATTGAGAGCTTGCGCTAGATACATATGGCAGGTATGGTGGCTCCGACATGGTCATATATGATCATGTCTGGATTGCGTAATTTTGGTGATGTACTTTACATTGATCCCAACTATATTCCCAACTCTTCCTAACCTCATTGCCGGACTGTACAACCATTCTCTCCGTATCGTCATGGCGACACCACCTCAAGCCATGATACCAACCTCAGGCTCGTCTATAATTTCGAGCGACAATACACATCCACGTTCTGATGCTCCCCTCGATGCCGGAATAAACTCTTCTAGTGCATGGACAGAGCATTTGGAGTATTGCTCGTCAGACGATGAACCAGAGCCGACAGATGAACATCATGAGCTACCGCCCATCGAAGAGACCATCAAAGCAGCTCGTGCGCTCTACGACTTTGAAGGACAGGCTGAATTTAGGGAACTAACCGTCAAGGCTGGAGATGAGCTGGATATTTTGAAAGAAGAAGTTGGAGATGGCTGGAGTTTGGTGAGAGCGAGCTCTGGTGAAGCAGGGCTGCTACCTCAGACATACTACACGGTGAGTACCGATCATAATGGTCGCTCAATGTTTGTACGCTTTGTCCGGCTCATCCCGTCCGCGAAGTGCACGACTAGTTTTCTTTCTACACCGTTAGCCATTCATGGGAGAAAGCAGCCATATACCAGCACGACCACCCCAACATCTCCCCAGGGAGAGTCGAAGCCGCTCGCTATCGTCCCGCAGGATACTGGTGAATGGACAAACCCTCTCCCATGTTTCAGGCAAAGCTTTCTTAGAGGCAGGAGCTTGAATCGGTTCTCCGGGTTCGTGACAAGTGGTGCAGAAGAGTGGGTTCTCGACGGCTATGTCGATCCAGTTGCTTCAATTTCATCCTCTTCACACCAGCGGATTTTTACAGAAGATTCCATCAACGATGATAATAGGCTCAGTAGACTTGGGCTGGGAGAAGCAGATAGGCACTATGTTGACGCTGGCCCTACATGGCAATCTAAAGTTCCAAGGTTTCGAGTCATGGTTCACTCACCTTCTAAACGCACGTCGGGCCTTTCAGGAGCATATACCATGTATAGTGTCACTTCCTTGTTTTCTTCGACTACGAATGAATCATATGATCCATGCATCCCACCGATCTCTCCTACCCGTATAACAGTTCAACGGCGGTTTTCCCACTTCATCGTGTTGCACACTTCGCTAAGTAGACGTCTCCCTGGAATTGCACTCCCACCACTTCCTGAGAAACAGTATACTGGGCGGTTCAGTGCTGATTTCGTCGAGGCTCGGAGAGGTGAACTCGAGAGATATATTGGATGTATTGTGAGGCACCCAGTTGCGCGATATGCCGAAGCCGTCACGTCGTTCCTTGGTTGCGAAAGTGATGTGGTGAGCGTGAATGTAAATTACTTTTATTTTCTAACCCATGTATAAGGAATGGAAACGGCTTATACCCCAATTGCTTTCAATGCCTGCTGCTGGGCCTTCATTCTTCGCACACGTTTTCCATCCTGCATTCAACGTAGATGTGGACGATGCCACAGAAGTAATCGATCGCTTCAGTCGTCACACTCTTGCAGTGGGCAAGGGTACCCAGAACTTGAGAAATATTTTTGGTCGCATTCGTGAAGTGAGACTAGGTGGGTGCGAGCACGTCAGTCGTGCCAAGTTATCATCATGACATACTTCCCAGAGATGTCAAAAGCGGAACGACTGTTGTCATATTCGTTGTTGTCCTTGATTACGCCTTCTGCTCCTCTGACCGGGGTTAACGAGGATGCGGAGGATATACCTGCACAGAGAGACGACCTCTTGAACGAAGAAGGAGCTTGGTGTTGGCGTGAAGGCTGTCAAGGTGCTCACGTGAATGTCTGGAGTTCATGATTAACTGAGATATGACTCAAAGATTGTCTGAAGCTCACAAAAGCGGTGCAGAAAATGTCAGATAGTCTCCAGATCGTTGCGGATCTGTTTGATGATCATGTCTGTGTCTTGTTCCTTATGCAAGACTCGTACTGACCACAAACGAAGGCCCGGCGCACCCAGCTTGCAACTCACGAAACCCTCAAGAGAGTTGCTCATCCATACCAATCGTATGAGGTATTTCGAATTGTTCAATCTCTCGATTCGCCCTGAGTGTGATTATTTCAGGGAATAATCGAAACCCACAAATCGACTGTTTCGCGATATAAAGACGCCCTAAAATCAGAGAAGGTCAGAATACTCGTAATTTTGAGCAAGACAAACGGCTTGATGATATGTCCAGTCGGATGATGAGATGAGCGCACGCTGCGAAACCGTATTGAATACTACGATGGCTGAGATGGATACATACCACGACCAGAAAGTGGAAAACTTCTGCACAATAACGAGGGAGCATCTTGATGGAGAAATAAATCTTTACGAGCAAGTCCTGCACAGGTTGAAGGCAGCCCGGAGCACCTTCGATGGTCCGCGTTTCAACGAGCTGGGCATGTCACCTCGTCAACCTTCAAGATACGAACGTGATTTAGAAGTTCCAAGGCTGAATCCTCCACCATTGCCACAGCCTTGTCCTCATGTCTATGACTCAGCGCCTATGAGACCAGTGAATGCGGCAATACACGAGGGGATTGGAGCACTACTGGGAAAGTCCCAGCCTGGTAGGAAAGGGAGTATTTTGGGAAGAATGTGGGCTGGATGAAGTACCTGGTGCGGTATCAAAGCTCTTCAAGGTGTTGCATGGCTAACTTTGTTTTATCTAGAATGGCATGGTTGTCAGCAATTTCCGACACAAAAATCGGGTTGACTTTAGTAGTCCCTTGTAATCTAAGTATTATTGTCGTTTCAAAGATTGATGCACGTTTATCATCCTACAAGAGAATCATCGACTGTTTGTGATTGCGATCAAGCTAACAGATATGACTTCTGCAGCCGAGGTCGAAAAGTAATTTCAAAAATGACGTCTGTTGCCCCGCTCCTGCATCATATCCTTGGGCAACTACCAGTTCGGCCTCACAGCTGGCAAATTTGAGCAACCACTGATTAGGTGTGCTCAGACGTAGTGTGCACAAAGTGGCGAATAAAACACCCGGATCCCATAAGGACTCTACGGAAAGCCAGACCACCGTGCTCTACTTTCAAGGCTTCCACTTCTCAGAACCTTCTTAGTAAGTTAAGTGCTTCCATTGGCCTCTAGAACAACCTGTGCGACCATTCTAATGTGTCATGTAGATTTATTCCCGCTACCATAAGGGAGTGGGTTATATCGTGTTTTACGACTGGGACCTCATTCAAATCGATCGTCTTCCTGCGTCTGTTGCTTTTGACCTTGAATCGTATTCTTCTCTCGTCTTCTTCGATTGTTTGTTTGCTTGGCCATTTGGGTCTAAGTTCGCATTTTGCTGAAATCCACATGGCCTTGTGATTCATTGCCGCACTCTCACTACCGATGTCGAGTTCGAGGTCGTGTGTGGTCTCGATGTTATGTTTGATGAACTAGATTGCTGCATGGCCACTTTGTGGGAAAATGAGACTCCTGTCTCCAAACCTCCATGTCTGACCTTCAAGGTGGTGACAATGTCTCATTGTCCTCGCTTTTTGATATCTGCTGATTGCCTTCTGTGTTTCTAGAAACTCCACGTATGCTTAGTGGAAATGTCAATCATATTGAACTGCTGCTAATGATGGTAATTAAGTCTTCGTCCCTCGTTGAGGCAATTTTATTGTCTCGTAGATGTTCAGACTCGAACTTTATTGTCCATGTCATCTTTTTCGGGCCGCGTCAATCATGCGCCCCATAAGTTTTCAACTTGGGGAGTCTCGTGAGTGGTCAAGTGGAAGAGTCAAAAACTTTGACCTGGCCGACGTGGTTACCACAACAGAATTAACATATATTCCTCTTTAACTACGCAGGTTCGAAACCTGCTGAACCTCGTTTTTTTTTTTCCATTGAAGCACACTTTGGCATACATTCTTGGATGGTTTCTTTAGAAGTTCATGATGACTGGTCTTACTAAGTCAGGTGGTTGCCATAACAGAATAAAAACTTGTTTCTCTTGGACTGTGCAGGTTTCAAACCTGCCGACGACAAGGTTTTTCTATCGGAACACACCTTGACATTCACTCATGGATGGATTCTTTAGAAATTTACCGCAACTGGTCTTAGCCAGGTGGCTCCACGACAGAATAAAAACCTTGGACTGTGCAGATTTGAAACCTGCCGCTGACGAAGTTTTTTTTCTATCAAAATACACCTTAACATTCACTCGTGGATGGTTTCTTTAGAAGTTCAGCGTAACTGGCCTTAGCCAGATAGTTGCTACAACAGAATCAAAATCTGTTTCTCCTGGACTATGCAGGATCGAAACCTGCTGACGCCGAGGTTTTTGCTATCGGAATACACCTCAATATTCACTCATCGATAGAGGTTCACCACAACTTTGCTACAACAGGATCAAAATCTGTTTCTCTTAGACTGCAGGTTTGAAACCTGCCAACGATGAGGTTTTTTTATCGGAACACACCTTGATGCTCACTCATGGATGCTTTCTTTGGAAGTTCACCGTAACTAGTCTGGCCTGTTACGACGATTGTTTGATAAGGCGGAGTAAGCGAGGTGGCTGCGGTGCCTAAATGGAGCCTCACCCGGTCGGCCAAATTGTTTGGCTCTAAGGCGTACTAGTAGGACTTCTTAAGAATTGAGCACGCCTAGTAACTGGCACTGCCGAGAAATCAATCAAGCCTTGCCCTTGGGCCTTAATGGAGGAATGGCGATTGACCCCTTTGGCAATAAAGGTGAAAGTGTCAGGATGAGTATGTAAATTCGTTGACAAGAGTTCACGGTACCCTGTTATCAGTCGCGATTCCTCGGGCCATCAGTACGAAAGCGCTCATACTAAGATGCACATGTGCATAGAGGCTATGCTTTTTAGTTAGCTCGGGTCAAGCGTTCGTAACGTCTGTTTTTGGTTATGTTGGACCCTGATGTATCATGCATGACGAATATTTCTAACATATCTATAAAGCATCAGACATACTAGTAGTACCAATAGATCTACCTTGTTCAACTAAGTCGTCCTTTGAAAAAAGAAAGCATCATACACTGCAGGATGAGTGCGCTACTGAAGTTGTAAGTGTTCGTAAGTGTCCGTAACGCGCGTAAGTTAAGCGTTCATTTCAGTGGTTTTGTTGATGGAGTAAGATCCGACTGATAGGAAACCGCGTAGTTAAGTTTGCTTACACAATTGAGCCTCTACCCTGAGGAATGCGCATATAAAATGATGTTTCAATCGTGAATTTGAAGACCATCTTCCTTTTCGTATTTTCCTCCTTGCCTCACCAACAAGTCTCAATCATCATGTTCATCGTTGAGGGTGTCCTTGAGAACGTGGAGTTACGTGCACTCTTGTTGACGTCGAGCCAAGACAACGGCAAGAACTTCACCGGGACCAACCTTCATCTCGTAGCCCATTAACCCGGACATCTACTTAACTTTCACGCCTAGAGATGATCAATCGGTAGGGCCATTGACCGTTGTAACATACTCTTCCTGATGCTTGTTGCAACTTGCAGTTCTTCGTCAAGGAACGACAAGGACCAATCATCTTGGTGCAGCAGTGGCGTATCGAAGAACGTCACTGGAGGATTCTGTACTCAGCCGTCTGGTGAAGGTGCTTGTTGATGAGCATGACGGAACTTAGCGGGGTTTTTCCTTTTTTTTTTCTTTTTTAAAAAGAGTTTTAAAAAAGAAAAAAAAGGCTGCAGCCCCGTGTTTTTCGTGTCTTTTGTGTATGTTGTTGTCTGCCGTAGTGGGTCACATATGTGATCATATAGAAATATTTTTCGTCACATCGGAATATAAAGTCAAGTAATATTGACTCTCCCGTAATAATTTACTCCATGGCCTTCGGACACACGTTCGAAACCACAGCGTAAAACCACGGACTACTCCCGGCGGAAATTTTCGTGAAGTTTGATACTTTCCTAGGATTTCCTTAGATTTTCCCAAACATATCAAATCTTTTGTCCAGTTTCCTAAGAGCATATGAGCATGGCATGATGGCTGGTTCGTCTGGGATTCCTGTTGGGAGAATTGGCGTGAACTTGTGCTTGTTCTTCTTTCTATCTTCCTTGCGCGCAGTCTCTTCCTCTTCCACTCGCAATCATTCGAGTCTTTCTTGTTTTTCTTCTTCCATCTGCTCATGATGTGCACACTCCTCTCTGTCATCTGCTACCTGATGTTGCCATGCAATCTTGTCAATGTTGTTATTAGCTTCCCAGATATCTCTGAGCAGCTGTATTGCCTGTGCCTCAGTAGTGTTGTCATTGACCAATTGGGCTCGAGAATTAGCAAAAACATCCAAAGCATAGTCTGGGCACACATTGGCATTGGGATCGTTGCGTATCCTCGGCATGTTAATCGACTGAGTATTAAATGCCTTACTAAAATGTGACGAAACGAGAGTGTAGTCTAGCGGTAGAGGACTTGCAAGTACTAAGTGGTAGTACGAAGCAAGAAGGGTGAGAAAAACTCGAAAAGCTGTGCCGCCACGTAGACCTCATTCTACGTACGTTCTCGTGCCTCGAACTCACTTAGAATATAAAATTGCTCCTGTCACGTCATGCATATCGATAGTACAACATTTATATCTCTCAACATAACTCAGTGCTCGTATCAGAAAAAATTAGAGTAGTGTTATAAGGCAATAGGAAATCGTTATTAAATTTCCTGAATTTTTTCTGCATGTATAGTTTCCCTTCGATGAATTGGCATGGAAAGTGCATATACTGAACAGTATTTTGCTGCCGCAAGCACTTCCAGTCCATTTTTGAATAAAAAATGTATACAGCAAGCTATGTACTGACTATACTCTGGAATCATAGTGTAAAGGAGATGAGTGGAAGATGAATCTACTACATTGTAATTTGCAACTTCGGGTCATTTTGCAACTCTGGGCCAAAGATAGTGTACTTTGGCAATTTCATAACAGTAGATTGGTGGTGGCAGAGGTGAACGGGGTTAAGGCAAAACCGACTCTGGATCTGGAGCCATCGAACACAGTGTAGAAGCGCTGGATAAATGTGTAGCCAAGAATAAAGTCACTCCCCTGGCCAGAGTGCTTGCCATTGTTTTGAGCGATGAGATATATGAAACCAGAAAGACCACCAGCAAGCTTTGTGTTGAGACAACGAGGCCAGATTTGAGCGTCAGGGGTGAGACTGATGATTTCCTGTGCAAAATGGTGAACAAGAGGTGAGAGGGCTGATAGAATTGACGCACGTGTACGTCCTCATCCTCAATATGGAAGTCCAAGTTCCTGAGGTCAGCGTACTGGTTATTGGTAATAATGAGAAAACCAGTTTGTGGATCCAAAGAACCGCCAGTTACAGCCTGGTACCTCTCAAAGGCATCTATCAGATGCTGATCAGACAACTACGACATGCTGCACTTTCGATACACGCCGGAGGCAAGCTCAAGAAAGGTGGTACCAGTATCGATGACACCAGCAGTGCTCTCCAAGATCGTCATGGTGCCATAGGTGATCCTCTGATCGATACCCCAAAAGCGCGATGAGGCTGGGTTGGCGGTGATACGACTGAAACAAGATATTTACTATCAGTCTGGATTGATCTAGGTGCTGAGGTAGCTCACGCGTATACAACGTTACCAACGCATTTAGTAGCGTCAATCCCACCAAAGGTAAGCTCTCCGATTTGGCTGTCTGGATTCCTAGTGACGGGCTGGAAAAAGATACCAAAAACGCGCTCCTCAATCCTGCCTTGGTGAAACAGGTAGTCAGTGAAACTTGGGATCGTGGCATGCCAGTCATTTTGGATAGTTCTGCATGACAAGATTTCAGGTCTGAGGGCAAGGATACCGTCTTCAACTTGATCGAAGCCCGACACAGTAGAAGCAACACCGAGTTGGAAATTGGTGACAGTGAGCCCACCACTGAGAGAGACGGTATTGCAGTAGATAATTCCTATAAACAATCATAGGTATTCAGGTTTTCAACTTGTGATATTGTTGTATGTCACACCAGAGAAGGAGCAGCTGGTGCCATCATGGGGAGAACCATAGTCTACCTTTACACTCCGTTCTGTCATGATGCTGGTGTCGGTTTTCTTGTATGGAGTGGAGGCGCCAACCCATGTGATCAGGCTGGCAGTGTCGACAACCAAGTTGTCTTCAATAATGCATTAGCAGATGCATGTTTTCTCAGTGTTGAACTGACAGATTGTGGGGGGGCTGCCAATGCCAACTTGTACCAGGTATTCGAGAAAGGTGCTTAATACAGGAATGCTGTCATCAGCACGTCAATCTTGCGTGTTGTAGCCCCTAAGGGCTGCCAGATGAGCTTTATCACGCTGCAAGAAGTCGATAGTACCATTGGAGTTTAGCCTCCTAGTAAGGGGGAGGGTGATGAGTGAATTGCGAACTTCAACAGGCGATCCCGTAATTGACAGAGCAAGGAAAAGTGTCAGCAAGGGTGCAACGAGCAACATGGCTTACTGGAAAGCAATATCATACTCAGTAGCCCATGGGCTATTATAAACTTCTAGTTATATGCCAGCGAACGCGATGATCGTGGCACCTATGAAACGTCTCCCCTCGAAAAAGCAATGATGAGGTAGTTGTGATCCGAGTTATTGCGAATGGATTCGACTGTTTGCTTTTGACGCTGGCAGGAGGAATATACAATTCGCTTGTTTACCCATGGTGCAAATATTCATTGACTTACCTGAGGTTAATGTCTATAGAGATCCTAGCCCGCATGGTCAATTTACCTTGCCAGAATGTCATTACAACTGTTGAGTTATCCGCAAGTCTCAGACACATTCTTCGAAGTACAATCTAACTCGATTGTACAGGGAACCCGTAAACAAACGCATAGCGTCTTGTACCGTAAAATACCTCCTTATATATGTCTGCCAGCAGTAAAACTATGCTGTTGATGCCTGCCAATATTGTGCCATTATTCCTGAAGAATCCCGAAAAGTGTCGAGCTTGTACCTCGACCCCTGATATCCAACAACAACTGTGTGCAATTCTAATGAGATTACTGACTGCACCATTGCATGGCTTGAATTCATCCAATATGCAATCGAATAAGCCCGAAGAGGATCTACATAAGACCTGCGGCAGCCTCACAAGTCCACAGCGTAAAACCATGGACTACTCCTGGCGGAAATTTTCGTGAAGTTTGATACTTTCCTAGGATTTCCTTAGATTTTCCCAAACATATCAAATTATCTTGCACTCCGCCATAGAGTTTCTGCTTCGTCTGATTTTTGGATGCACATGAACCTCAATGTGAATGCATTCTAGTGCGCACATGCATCAGAAATTACTAAGTCCGTTCGCCTTCATACAACTGACCTAGCTTAAGTATAAGTATCAAGTATACTGGCCCTCTCCATCAGGAAAAGCCTCCTGGGCTAAATTCATGTAATCTTGAAAGTTCTTATAATTTTTCTTAATCACTTGTATTTAGAAACAAAGTTGTAAACAAAGTAGCAGCAATATGAAATTGTTTCACAACAGAAAAGAATTACTGAGGATTATCTGAATATTGAAAAAGTATATCTATCAATGTATGAGTTGACCCAAAAAGTGTTACAGTCCTCAAGAATGGTCTTGCTCATCCATTCTTGCAGAGCTGAGTCTCCAAACTTCGGTATAAGGTGGATACTATGCACAATATCACCCACTGGCACAAGTTTATACAGTCCATTGTTTTGGTCAGGAGCAGATGGGAAGGGAGTGAACCATTCAATATATGTGAGGTGAGGAGGAATGTTGACAGTGAGTGGGAAGAGCAATTGTAAAGACTTTTGGGGCAAGGAGAATATAACTTGAACTTGCCCCACACTGAAACCTAACGAGTCAGTGAGCTGTGAGTCCTTGAGTAACAAATAGATGGCACCAATTCATGCACCTTTGAGATCATTTGTAACTGAGTCTTTGCCAAGTCTAATGAAAGCAGTGTCAGAGTGCCAATGAATGAGCTGAGAGCCCAACTTTTGTTGAGGTTTTGCATGGACACTGTACAAGGTAACATGTCCCTTGGTTAAACCACCAGTATCAATTGAGCACCACTTGATCTTGTGAAAGATGGGCAGATGGTGGAAAGGAAACAGACCCTTCAGTCATTTTTCATGTAGAACTGTGGCCCCAGATGTGCCAAAAGGTTGTAGAATCATGGCCAGCCAGTCCTTGACTGGTCTATGTAGGATGGGTGCTGGCCAGCCTCTACTATATATAATGGATTAGCATATAGTAAAAGCATGGCCGGCCAGTAGGTGTAAAGTAGAATAGTCTACAATATATAATGGATTAGCACATGGTAAAAGTATCACAACCCTTTTAACCACTTAAGGCAGGGGCAGAGACTAGGACTCAAACTAAGGTTATCACAAGAGAGAAGATATGAGCAGTGATGTCTGGTTGCTACTCTAGGTAGATACAAGAGGTTTGAACTGAAGAACTACTATGGCAAAACTAGCTAACTATATAGGCATATTGAAACTGAGATACAAACTGAGTCTGAAACTACTAGCCAATCAGAAAATGGAAAAGGAAATCATATGATGTGATATTGTGACATTGTTGATGACATCATAATGACATCATATTCTGGAAGGTTCTAAGGTCATGTGATACTATCTTATCTTATCTGATAGCATCATAAAAGACCTCTTCATCTTCATCAGGAAGTTCCACTATAGAAGCAGATGTAGGGATTTTGATAGGGTTAGGGTTTATCTTAGTGCTGGGTTTAGGCGCTTTAGGGAAATTGAGGAAAGAATAATGGTTTGTATGAGGAATTCATGACAAAAAGCATGGCTGGCCAGTAAATGTAAAGTAGAATAGTCTACTATATATAATGAATTACCATATGGTAAAAGGATGGCTGGCATAGGTTTTACCTATGTAGAAGCAAGGCTGGCCGGTGAAACAAGGAAATAACAGCCGGCCTATAGATAGACACAACTATTTATCCTACTGAAGGTGCAAGTATGTAGTTCGACCTGAGAGGACTGCGATAGAAGCAATTTCCTTTAGTTAGTTAGCAAGGGAACACAGTAAGACTAGATGCTAGAGGAAAGAAACAACTCCAAAGGTTGCCGCCATCAGTGGTACTACAGCAGAATAAGATAATCCAAGAATGAGAATGCGACAGTAAGGGCGCTTGTTAGCAATACCAAAACAGCAATTGTGGTAACTACCGAAGACAAGCGCTAGTCCACAGTAACGATCAAAAACAGTGGCAACGGCAAGAATCACCGGTAGCGGTTTGAGACTCTGTGAATGAAATCAAAGTTCCAAGAACAAGAGCTTAGCTTGTAGTATCCAGCGGCAACTTATAGTGGTACTAAGTGCCGATAGGTTGAAAGTTAAGGCAAAAACGAAGATAGAATTGCATGAAACAAAAGATTAATACTACAAGTGACTTCTATGGCTACCACAAACAGAGGAAGTAAAGTATGAAAAATATCTGAGAGGCTTTTTAACATAGTGCATGAGTGACTGGGATGGATAGGTGAGTATAGTAGTTGTTACAATCATTGTATGCCCCTATTCATTTTCCCCTCTTACTTATGACACTATTACCATATCGGTTGTACTCTTACACAGTCATATGACCTCGATGCTTCTCCCACAGTCACTTGACTGTATGTTCATACTTTGTTCCATCTCATTCCATCTCATTCTATTGACATCATTATTCTGTGACGTTCTATTGACATCATTATTCCATGACGTTCTATTGACTCATACATTCTATGATGTTCTATCATATTCCACTGACTCATGTCATTGTATACCATACGTGGTTGCCCATCGTCTATATCTATCTCAGACCTGCCCTAAAGTCCCTACGTACTTTAGTATTTAAAGGCCTTCCTGTACTTGTAGATTTCTCACTTGAATCTTACTGGATTTTACCTGGAACATCCTTCACTAGAGCCTCTCAACTCTAGTCATCATTGTGAAGTCGTCTTTCTAAGTCTTAGCACTCCTAAGTCTTAGCCAAACACGATTATATTTGACTTAGCCAGTTTCATCTTGCTTCACAGCACGAACCTGTCTCAGTCGTCTGATAGCGTAGTACCCTTTCGTACTTAAAGCGCTACTACTGTTAACAACCGCTGCTCTCTTTTGAGCCATCGCTCAACGAGTTCATCCCAGTTGTAACAAAAGATTCAAGTCTTTCGCATGCCACACATCTGTGAGCACCACAACATCAGATCTCCCCCCGACATCACCGATATTCAGCCAGACTCGCCACGAAGCAAACCCTGAATCTGCCACGACGCAGTCCAGACCAAAGCTTGACTAATACATACAAGTACCACCGATACCAAAGACATCATGTCCAGATCATCCACAGTAAAGATCACCACACCCGAACTCAAGGCAGGGTTACCCACGCAATTCGATGGAACCCCCGCAGATGCCAAGAGGTGGTTATACTCAGTAAAAACCTACTTCTCTATTAACACCATCTACTACAACACCGATGAGAAACAGATCACCACCACCCTGGCCTACATGAAGAATGGAACGGCAGGAGCATGGGCTCTTAACTTCTATGCTAAGGTGTTCAAAGCAGGAGAAGCATGGGGAAAGTTTGAAGACTTTGAAAAGAAGTTCAAAGCCTTGTTCATCACAGCCGATGAGAAGGTCAGTGCCATGACCAAGATAGGATGCATCAAGCACACCGGGAGCCTTATGGAATACATCGCTGAATTCCACACCCTCATGGCTGAAGCAGCCCTCAAAGAAAGTACCACCCTTATCTACTTCTTTGAGCAAGGGCTTAAACCCAGTCTCCAACGCGCCATCTGTCAGATGGAAACTGTTCCTGTAACCATCGAAGCCTACATCTCTGCCGCCATTGTCCAGAATGTTAACTGGGAGCGGTATTCTGCAGTAAGGAAAGGAGATGGGAATGGGAAGAAGAAGAATGGACAGAAGTACATTCCCAGCTCTAAGAGATCTGACCCCGATGCCATGGAGGTCGATCACCTTACCGACGCGGACTGCCACGAATATATGAAGAAAGGCCAGTGCTTCCACTGCGCCCAGATGGGACACCGTGCCAACTGGTGTCTGAAGAAGAAGGTCCCTGTTAGGAAGCAGGAGATCGAAGAAGAGGGAGTAGAGACCGAGGAAGAAGAAGCCCGAAGGCTCGCTGAGGATTTTTAACTTGGGAAGCTGAGTCAACGACAGACTTCCCTATTGTACCCTTATGACTTGTACACAAAGTAGGAGAAAGAAAGGAAATGCGCATCCTGATTACCCTTTTCTCCTGAGTTCGTAAGGACCCAGTCGAAACCACAGCAGTCATAGACTCTGGAGCTGCAGGCACATTCATCTCAGACCAATTCGTCAAAGACCACCACATTCACACCCACCCGCTCAAGAAACCCTTCACAGTTACAACTGCCGATGGCAGCTATTTGAAAGGGGGGTTAATTTCTAGATACTGCATGCTCCATGTCAAGGTTGACGAGTGTGTCATGTTCGGAAAATTCAATATCACACGGTTAGGACGACGCGATCAGATTCTCCTCGGAATCCCTTGGCTAAAAGCCATGAACCCCACTATTGACTGGGTGGCTGAGACACTCCAACTTCCAGCCACTAAGCAATCTGCAGAAGTCGAGAAGAGCATTGATGACGCGCGGAAGGAAAATAAGCTTAAAACATTCTTCCGCCCCGACACGACACCCCAATGGGCCCAATTGAGGCTTAGAAAAGCCGGCCTGACAGAAGAACCCCCTCTTAAAAGTATCGAACCACAGCCAATGGAGGTAGACAAAACACCAAAGGGGGCATCCTTACCAAAACTGGTAGAACTCCGACCGGTGTCACCCATGAAAGAAGAACCACAGCCTGAGGAACCAAGGCCCAGAGTGGTTTTACCTAGACCCATATCACCCATAGCGAGGCTGAAGAAGAGGGTAACGGAGTTAGAAGAATCATTCCGTCTGAAGCCTGCTGCCAGAGAGCAGAGGCCTATCAAAGAACAGAAGAAGAACAAGAGGAAGGCAGAGCTAGAAGAATCATTCCACCCGGTGCCCATTGTCAGAGAACAACGCCCGATTGAAGAACAGAAGAAAGGGAAGAGAAAGGCTGATCAAAGCATCAGTACCGAATGCAGGAACCCAATGCCACCTCCCTTTGCCTCAATCGAAGAAATCCCCGATGAAGAAGCAACATCAACACTGGTCCTGCTCCCCCTCGATGATGACAACAAATCACCAACCTTTGATACAAAGGATGACGTTTGGATGGACATGCATGAGGAACTAGTCAGAAATGTTGTGGATTATCCCCTAGAAGAGGGAGAGTTCTTAGCGGAATATGCACTTAATGGTGAAACGGTCAGGATTATAGAAGATGTCTCTATGGATACCCCCCTTACATGTGATGGCACCTCTTATATCAAGCAGCATGCTGCACCTCTTAAGTTCAGCAGTAAGTCGCAGGAGTTTGCCACGGCGGAGAAGGAAGCAAAGAAGAAGAGTTTCGAAGAACTCGTACCTGCCTACCTCCACGACTTCGCCAATGTATTTGCCAAAGACAGTCTTAATCATTTGCCACCCAAACGACCTGGAACTGACCACCGTATCGAAACTAAACCAGGATACATCCCTAGGGTTTCGAAGATTTACCCATTATCACCAAAAGAATGGGAGGCCGTGAAAACTTTCATAGATGAGAACCTTGCCAAAGGATTTATCTCAGAATCAAAATCCCCGCAAGCGAGTGGATTCTTCTTTGTTGAAAAGAAAAGCAGAGACCTCAGACCCATGCAAGACTACCAGTATATTAACAAATGGACCATAAAGAATGCCTACCCCCTTCCTCTACTGACATCGCTTATCGCCCGACTTCATAAAGCCAAATACTTTATGAAGATGGATATCTGGTCGGGATATAATAATATCAGAATACACCCCAACGATTGATGGAAGGCAGCCTTTACTATGGAATTCGGGCTCTACGAGCCAAATGTAATGTTCTTTGGTCTATGCAACTCACTGGCAACATTCCAAGCATATATGAACTGCATGTTCCAGCAAGAACTGAATGAAGGATGGCTCATTGTCTACATGGACAATCTCCTTATCTTCTTGAATGATCTAGAAGAACATCAGAAGAGGACATGTAGGATATTAGAGAAACTGCATCAAGAAACACTATTCTGCAAACTGGAGAAATGCACATTCGATGCCGGAGAAGTTGAATATCTCGGAATGGTCATTCGCCCTGGACAGGTCACATCGGATATTGAGAAGGTAGAAGGAATTAGGAAATGGGAAATACCAAAGAATGTCTCAGAAGTCCGCTCATTCCTGGGATTTTGCAACTTCTACCGCTCCTTTGTCCTGCATTATTCTGACATAGCACGACCGCTAGTGGACCTCACGAAGAAAGACACCAAGTTCACCTGGGCAGAGAAGGAGCAGGGTGCCTTTGATGTGCTGAAACACGCGTTTACGACGAAACCGGTATTATGTAACCCAGACCCGGCTAAACAATTTGCTATCGCCACAGATGCATCTCTAGTTGCCACAGGAGGAGTCCTCTTACAAACAGACGAGAATGGCATCTACCACCCATGTGCATATCTGTCGCAATCATTAAATCCTGTGGAACGTAACTATCAGATATTCGACAGAGAACTACTCACAGTCATACGCGCACTGGCAGAGTGGCAACACTATTTAGAAGGCAATCTGCACCCAATCATCGTATTCACCGATCACAAGAATCTGCTGTACTTTAATACAGCTCAGAAGTTGACACGTCGCCAAGCTCGCTGGCAGATGTTCTTATCTGAATATGATCTGGAGTTACACCATGTTGCCGGTAGCAAGCTCGCTGCGCCAGATGCCCTCTCACACAGACCAGATCATGGGACCAGTAAAGATGACAATGCAAACTAGGTCCTCCTCCCTGATTCCATGTTCATATGGCTATTGGACACAGACCTAGCTGATACCCTTCACATCTCTGACCCGCTGGATGACCCAGTATTCAAGGTGGCATCAGATGCCCTTGACGGCATATGCCTTCCCCTGATGAAATCAGCGCTGTCTGATTGGAAGATTGACAAGGATATCCTGTATTACAAGGATTGCACATACATTCCCCCAGTGCACTGCCCTGAGATCCTTGCTCGATATCATGACCACCCCGGCCATTTTAAGACTGAAGAACTAGTCAAACGGGAAGCTTGGTGGCCCAGTATGGGCTCTTACATTCAAAAATACGTTGATGGCTGTGCCTTGTGCCAACAGATGAAGGCGGACACTCATCCAGTCCGACCGCCTCTTATGCCGATTTCTTCCTCTGCGACATGCCCTTTTGCCCAGCTTTCCATTGACCTTATCACCGACCTCCCCGTGTCCGGAGGCTTTGACAGTATTATGGTCGTGGTAGACCATGGGCTTATGAAGGGGGTAATTATTACTCCATGTCACAAAATGATCACGTTGGAGGGAGTAGCAAAGTTATTTTTGAAACATGTATACAGAATATTCAGGCTCCATGACAAACTCATCTCAGACAAAGGCCCACAATTCTTATCTAGATTCTCAAAGGAGCTAGCAAGACTCCTAGAATACAACATCGCACCATCTACAGCATATCACCCTCAGACAGACGGCCAGACAGAACGTCTCAACCAAGAACTAGAGACATACCTCCGGATATACTGCTGGAATAACCCTGAAGATTGGGTAGAGCATCTACCAATCGCAGAATTTGTGCACAACCACCGAAAGCACGACGCACGGAATGCATCGCTGTTCTGCCTGATGATGGGATATGAGCCATGTGCCATCCCACATTTAATTCCTGACTCCACCATACCGACAGCTGAAGAACGAGTCCGCATGCTACAGAAGATCAGGGAAGAAGCAATCTCATGCCACAACCTCGCCATGCAGAAGATGGCCAAACGATCATATGGGCAGAAGTATACCCCATGGAAGATAGGAGATAAGGTCTGGTTATCGGCAGAGAACTTACGCCTGGAACTGCCATCAAAGAAGCTCGCACCAAAACGATATGGACCATTCCCGATCATAACCGTATTGTCTCTGATCACGTTCAAATTGGAACTCCTGAAGCAGTGGAAGATTCACAACATGTTCCATGCTTCTCAGCTATCGTCCTATTGTTACGACTGGGATGGGCTCGTTGAACGATGGTTCAAAAGAGAACAGCGGTCGTT
>MU172995.1:53551-64928 GCA_016695475.1 Suillus decipiens
TGAACTTAGTGCACTGGCCAGTCTGCATCTACTTATGTAGAAACAAGGCTGGCCAGTGTGTAGGTCTAAACCTTTAGTCCAGCTGGTTTACATCTACCTGTGTAGAAGCAAGGCTGGCCAGCTTGTAGGTTTGAACTTAGTGCACTGGCCAGTCTGCATCTACTTATGTAGAACCAAGGCTGGCTGGTGTGACAGTCTAGCTGGCGCTAGCCTTGCATGAGTCCATTTCCATTATTTGTCTAGCTCCTATACCAAATAGCGCAACCACCCCTAACCCTAGCACCATCAATATATATAGTTACTGAGGTTACTGCACCCTTGCTGGACTACTGTACCGCAGTACTGAGACACATTTCCATGAGCTGATGCCCACTGAATGCCCATGCCATGACCAACTAGTTCCATTTGGTGCATAGTACATTCCCATTTACCACTGCTGATCCCACGGCAAGCTTTATTACATGTAGAACATGTACCGCAGCTCATGCAGCACTATTACATATTGCTAGGGCTAAGTCTCACATGCTTGCTACTACTCTCGCCTATCAATTCCGTGTACTTATGATGTATGATAAAAAGACTGATGACTTCTCCTCCATTTGATACTCCCCTTCTACCGTACAACGGTAGGAATAGTCACTTACAATCATTTTTATACCATATCATTCATTCGACGGGATTCCTGTACCGCTACTGCTATCGCTATATGCAAATATATTTTCTTTGAATTCCAAATATCTTTGAAGGATCCTTTTATGTTCCTCACTCTCAACACTTCCCTTACCGCTACCTTTGCTAAGCACTGGTATCATCAGTTACATCGCTATCACACTTTCACTCATTGCTGACCCCCAGCATACTGCGCTATCACGAATAACGACATACGCTTTCACCATGCTTGTCATTAATGGCCCTCATGGCATCATCAGCATCACCAGTACTAATGGTATCTACCTTTCATGTGGCGCTTAGCATCGGCATCCACGGAAAATGCAGCGCTATCAGTGGCAACGCTACCGCTAGCCTTGGGAACACTTTATAGGAGTATCACACATCCTATAGCAACACTTGACGAAGTATATTCACCTGTTGCCCCTCAGGTTGAACGTTCTTGCACTGCAAGGATAGCAGCTAGGCAAGCACTCGACATATACTAGTCTAGGTGGTAGTTCGCTATCAGCCTAGCTAGATTGTAGTCTTTACACCAGTGTGTAGGTCTAGACCT
Source organism: Suillus decipiens (assembly GCA_016695475.1). Lineage (NCBI taxonomy): Eukaryota > Fungi > Basidiomycota > Agaricomycetes > Boletales > Suillaceae > Suillus > Suillus decipiens. The sequence goes on from MU172995.1 coordinate 54,777, forward strand.
TTAGACCAGCCAGTTTGCATCTACCAATGTACCAGCAAGGCTGGCCAGTGTCATATTCCATACATCTGATCTCAGATCTGATCTGATCTGATCTGATCTGATTGATCCTGCTTCTGTCCGGACCACAGATCCGATCCAGATCACCCATCTGAAACCCCTAGCTTCTCATGTTCTAAGTCCACTGTGCATACTTGCTTCTATCCCCTTTTGGTGATCTACCTGTACCAGTGTCCCGGCTGTGTATATTCCTGTCCTACTTACTGATCTGTTACCTGTGCTTCATATCCGACTCGTGTTTACTGATTTGCTGTGCATTTACTAATAGACTTCTGTTATACTTTGTGCATAGCCCTCTGGTCCTGGACTCGCTGATTATCTGTACTAGCTACCTATAGTATATAAACTGCATGTACAACTCCAGAGAACCTTAGTTCAAATATCATCTTAGATTCTGCTCATTCCATTCCTCCGAACTTGAGCCTCTTCTAGCTCTAGTATCTTCTGAGACTTAGGATTGATTCCTAAAGTCTACACTTCCAACTCTACCTTCAGTAGTCTATATCTGTTAGTTTCTAGTACAGACCTTGTCCAATACTAGCCTTACATCTTGAATCCATCCATACGCTCTGGATACCCTTTGGATGTACTCTTTCCATCCATATGTTCCGGATATCCTTCAGACATGTCATATCCGATACCTTTGGATCCATCATGCAAACACTTCCGGATCCTTGGACATATATTACTCCTCTGAAATAAGGGGCAATACTTAGGAAAGGGGCACAGTGTATGAACTGAGGCCAAGGCCCTTCAGATCTTTCACCTATTGAGTACGGTCTTAACAGCTGGCTTGTAGGTTTGAACTTAGTGCACTGGCCAGTCTGCATCTACTTATGTAGAAACAAGGCTGGCCAGTGTGTAGGTCTAAACCTTTAGACCGGCTGGTTTGCATCTACCAATGTACCAGCAAGGCTGGCTGGCTTGTAGGTTTGAACTTAGTGCACTGGCCAGTCTGCATCTACTTATGTAAAAACAAGGCTGGCCAGTGTGTAGGTCTAAACCTTTAGACTGGCTGGCTTGCATCTATTTCTGTAGAAGCAAGGCTGGCCAGCTTGTAGGTTTGAACTTAGTGCACTGGCCAGTGTGTAGGTCTAAACCTTGCAACCAGCCAATTTGCATCTGCTTATGTACCAGCAAGGCTGGCCAGCTTATAGGTCTGAACCTAGTGCACTGGCCAGTCTTGTAAAAACTGTGTGGCCTGTTATACTACATCAAAGTATAAAACAACATCCATTGAAAGTCTTCTCAGCATCATCAACAAATCTTCCCCACATCAAGACCTGTTGATAAGCATAGGCTTGATGACCAGGTCTAATGGCTTGGTCCCCCCTTCTGTTCCATTTTTTCTCATAATACTTGAACCATTTTATGGTCCAATTCATTTCATGTCTCACAAGACTCAATTCCTCTTGCCATCTACTCCATCTAGCCTTGGCCTTCAACCAGTTCACCCTGTAGACTTGATCAGAGTAAGTTTAAGTGACACCTAATTGAGTTGAAATTTCTTTCTTACATTCATCCATCCAGGCATTTTCTTGACCTCTGCCAGCATTATTCACCCTCCACAACCAAGCCAGTTTGTCTGACCCTTGTCCAAATCTGTTTTCTTCTGTTACCTCCTTGTCTATAATGAGTTTAGTAGGCAATATTGGGCAGTAAAGGCTACCCAATGTAGCTTTATCCATCCCTAGACATTCTATTGCTGACCTTGCCCTCTGATAACTTCTTACACACTTGTCAATTTTGAGCTGACATTGATGAGCTTCTTGCTTTGACCTGGTACCAGCCCATGTAGAATTAGCACTTTGAAAATACTGACGATAGATTATTGCCTTATGACCAAGGGCCATTTGCAGGCTTTCTATGCAGTCATTTGCTTGGCCCTTTCGAAGTTCCAATTCTTCAGCTTAGAGGGGGCCCAGACCAAGAGTCAGTGCATCATGGTGGGCCACTGAAGATGGCATCCAGATACCCATCTCTTCAGCTAGGATCTCTTCATCTAAATCCTCTGAGATTTCCCCATCTGAGACCTCTTCCCACTCATAGCCATCATTATCTGCATGGCAGAATCTAGGATCATCAGAATGTACTGTTGCCATTCTGAGATCCATACCAGCAGTTATGGCATCAGCAGTTTCATGAAATTTAGCAATCCTGGCTGCCAATCTCTGTTGCCTCTCTTCTATAGAAGCTTTCTGAGCAGGGGTTGCATCAGTGGGAAGTTGTCAAACATCTGCTCTTAATCTATCCCTAAAGTAACATTGCATCAAGCTGTTCTTCCATTTGTATCAATTATGCACTGTAAATCCTCCAGGTTAATGCCAGTAATGAGCCAAGAGACTGTTCCTGGTTTTCCAATGTTGGCATTCTCAGATTCAGTTAATTTCAGATGGATCTCTGCCATAGTTGGAGCTAGACACACATCCTAATTAGACATCTATACAACATTGCAGTTGGATAGAGTTTACCTTTGTTCATCTGCAACTGATAGATGTCCAAATACTCCCCACATTCTTCCATAGCCTTTTGCTCATCAATCTCCCACATCAAAATCTTCAGAGGGTCCAGAGACTGAGTGAGCTTGTCAAAAGAGGGCTTTGTTTCATCAACACCCTTCAGAGCCTGTTTATACTTTTTCAAGAGAGTTTTCACTGGAAGTTCAAGTGTCAAACCCTGTTATAAAATCTATCAATTGAAGTACTTACTTATTCCAACTAATGTTTTCCAGTTTGAGTGTCACATGTGATCATCAAGAACTTCTTGACGGTGAGCTTGACTCATTGACCAAGCAGTTTGGGAGATCTTATTGAATGGCACCCACAGGGTCTCCAAAATCTCCCCATCAACTTGTCCAGCCCCTTAAATGAAGTTGAGGCTGTACCTTGCAAAGCAAGCCAATTTATGAGTGCTGAGGTGGAATTTTCTGACTGCTGGAATGATGCACATATTTTCAGGTACAGACAAGCCTTTGCTATGGGCCACTCTCTGTAAAAAATTGATGCTCCACTGACACCCCACATCATAAATAATAAGAGAGGAGTCTATACCAGCCAAGCAGTAATTCAATGCATTGCATATTGAATAGTCAATGTTTATGTGTCTACAAATACTGTGAGCTTTTAAATGTGCTGCCTTTGAGGACATACACAGACCTTTCACCCTTCTGAAAATTGACTATGCTGTGTGGAACAAAGCATCCATGTCAGGCACAAGCAGTTGCTCCTACCCCTGTAGTTCACATATCTTTGTGAAACAAGCCAACTGCATAAATGGTAAGTATAAGGTCAAGTAATAAGGTCAAAAGATTAGATGACTTGCCTGTCATATCTGTCTTGCCAATCAGCAGGTAGGTTAATGCCAGGCTGAGGACAAGCAGGGCAAAACCAAGCCAGATCACCCTTCCCAGGTTCCTTCTCAACATCATGACCAAATCCAAACCATTTTCGGCTCATTAAGTCTCTCCACAGCTGAGACACTCTCATAAGTTCTTGGTATCTATTCTGAAAATATTCAATATGGTCAGTTTAAGGGTTGACAAGAATAATTATATGATCTCACAGGGACAGTATCTGGGAAAGCATTATTGGTCATCTGATGAATTTTCTCAAAGAAGCTTGATGCTGAAGTCTTGCACTCCAGTGCATCAATTAGAAAATGATCTAAGACTTCGAAAGTGAAGGCAGTTTGTGGTTGAGTGGTACTTGCTGGGAATAATCCAGCCTTCAGCAATTGCAAATGCTGCTGATTCTTGGTCCCAGGACAACCACACCAAATAACATTGTGGACAAACACTCCAGTTGAATGTATGATGGTCAAGGCAGTGTGACAGTCTAGCTGGCACTAGCCTTGCATGAGTCCATTTCCATTATTGTCTAGCCCCTATACTGCATAGTGCGACCACCCCTAACCCTAGTGCTATCAATATATACAGTTACTGAGGTTACTGCACCCTTGCTGGACTACCGTACCGCAGTACTGAGACACATTTCATAAGCTGATGCCCATCAAATGCCCATGCCATGCCAACTAGTTCCATTTGGTGTGTAGTACATTCCCATCTATCGCTGCTGATCCCACGGCAAGCTTTATTACATGTAGAACACGTGCTGCAGCGCATGCAGCACTATTACATATTACTAGGGCTAAGTCTCGCATACTCGCTACTACTCTCACCTATCGATTCTGTGTACTTACGATGTATGATAAAAAGACTGCTGACTTCTCCTCTGGGGGACACTCCCCTTCTACCATACAGCAGTAGGAGAAGTCATTTACAATCATTTTTTTCTTATATCATATCATTCATTAAATGGGATTCCCGTACCGCTACCGCTCTTGCTATACACAAATATATCTTCTTTGGAATCCAAATATCTCTAAGGATCCTTTAGAGGTCTTCACTCTCAACGCATCCCTTACCGCTATCTTCGCTAAGCACTGGCATTCATCGGTATCATCAGTTTCATTGCCATCATGCTATCACTCTTTGCTGCCCCTCAGCATACCATGCTATCATGGTTGTTGGCATATGCTATCACCATGCTCGTCATTAGCGCTCCTCATGGTATCATCGGTATCACTGGTACTATCAGTATCTATCTTTCACGCGGCGCTTAACATCGGCATCCACAGAATATGTAGTGCTATCTGCGGCATCGCTACTGCTAGCATAGGCATCACTTTATAAGCATATTACATGTCTTATAGCAGCACTTGACAAAGTATATTCACCTGTAACCCCTCAGGTCGAACATTCTTGCACTGCAAGAATAGCAGCTAGGCAAGCACTTGACATATACTAGTCTAGGGGGTAGTTCACTATCAGCCTAGCTAGATTGTAGTCTTTACAGTGTCCTGTACCATCGTCAAGCAGCTAGAAGAATCATGAAATCCACATTGATTCAGCATTTTGGTGAAGACATAGTCCTTTGCATCCTTCACATTAGTTTTCATGTGCATCTAACTGATCACTGGCATTGCAGTGGCATCCAGGCTCATTTGGTCTTGCCAGCAACCTGTATGAGTGGCAATGACAGTCGAGGTAGGGGGACAAAGGGTACCAGTAGTGGATTGGGGGGTGGTAGTAATGGTTGTTGCATCTGAATCTACCACAAGCGACATAATAGATTGGGGGGTACTAGTGGTAGCAGTCAATGTGCCCCCCAAATCTACTGCAAGGGATTCCCTCAGGGGTCTAACAGGAGGGAGTTGATACCATCATGTCGTTGATTTTTGTATCCCTGTTGTTTGGTCCCTCGGAATATATGATTAAGCGCAACTCCGGATGATATAAATAAGAACTTACATAAACTACACTGTCAGTATACTCTTGACAGGATTGTTCTGCACCACAAAGAGGTGCATATGCATACACCATGCAGTACTAAGAGGCAATGTCACCAGAAGGTGCAAATGATTGATGGACTTGATCAGGTCCTGCAGCACAAGGGGCCTGCCCAGTGAAATGATTGACCCTTTCCACCTCATCCTTCTGAGCTGTATTAATGAAGTCCAAGTCTTTGCAAGCACGCTCTGAATCATGATCAACTACCATGTGGGTAAAGAGCACTGCTTCCTCGAATGCTTGAGTGGCTTTATCCTCTTGTAGCTGCTGTTCCTCTTCAAGGAAATGTTTAAGCTGTGAGAGCTTCTCTGCCTCCCAAGCCAGCATCATTGAGAGGTGCTAGTGGTATTCAAGTTCTGCTTCCTTGTAATAAGCAGCATGGCAAATACCTTCAGCAGACATCTGCTGTAGGCCCCGAGAAAATATTGTGCGAACCTGCATGATGTATCATTGAGAGTTGCTGCACAAAATATAATGACATACCATTTCATCATTGTTGTCTGGATCTACATTGCTAGCTACTCTTCCCATCAGGCTTGCCATTTTGTGCTCTGCCTATGGAGTGGGGGGAGTTTTATGGACATAGGGGTTGTCCTGCTCACTGATCCATTACCTGTGCTTCATATCTGACTCGCGTTTGCTGATCCACTGTGCATTTACTAATAGACTTCCATTATACTTTGTGCATAGCCCTCCAGTTCCAGACTGACTGATTATCTGTACTATCTACTTACAGTATATAAACTGCATGTACAACTCTAGAGAACCTTAGTTTGAATATCATCTTAGATTCTGCTCATTCCATTCATTCGAATCCAATCCACTTCCAACTCTAAGTATCTTCCGAGACTTAAGATTGATTCCTATAGTCTATATTTCCGACTCTACCTCTGGTAGTCTATATCCATTAGTTTCTAGTATGGACCTCGTCCGCTACTAGCCTTATACCTCGAATCCATCTGTATGCTCCAGATACCCTCCAGACATACTCCTTCCATCCATACGTTTCGGATATACCTCGGACATGCCATATCCGATACCTTCAGACCTTTGGATCCGCTACACAAGCACATCCGGATCCTCGGACGAAGGTTACTCCTCTGAAATAAAGGGTAGTACTCAGGAAAGGGGCACAGTGCATGAACTGAGGCCAAAGCCCTTCGGATCTCTCACCTATTGAGTACGGTCTTAACAGTGGACTTTCATTATTTAATTCATTCTGGAATAGAGTCTGTGGGGGATACATAATTAATATCAGTTGCAGGTGAGGTTAGCATGTTGAATGGCTGAACAGTATTTGGAGTTTCAAAGACTTAGTGTTTTTGCAATGGCTGTGGTCGCACTGGCCCCAATCCCATGGCATTTCATCAGCCCTATGATCCATGCAACCCCAGTTTTCAGCATGAAGATCCAGACCCTGAGTTTGACAGGTTGATTGAAAAGTAAGTGACTCACCTTTGGTATTATGCAACTCACCTTTCTTTAGTTTGCCCTTCAATCTTGCTATCACTCTGTGTTCCAACTGCAAGAAACAATGTCAGTCAGCAGAGGCAGTCATCAAGCACCTCAATAGTGTAGATACATGCTGGCAAGAGAATCTTGTTAATGGATCGATGCTGCCAGTCCTGCAGGCTCTACAGCGACCGCTGGAGCAGACAAACTTGTCAGCAAAGTGCCACCCCACCTCTGGCTACCATTACATTCTTCCAGATCAACCTCCTCTGCAAAATATGTTTCAAGAAATGAAAAGCCACCCTCTTCAACAAGCCAGAGAGACCAATATATGGTATCCATTTGATGGGCTGGGTGAATGTTTGCTTGCAAAATTTCTCATTAAGAACCTCTCCCAGATGCAGATCGACAAATTCCTCAAGTTGGATTGGATATATTTAATTGTTATTGAATAGATACTTAACTTACATACATACTTCAGTTCTGGACAAGAGAGCGGCCACAATTTAAGTCGAAGGATGAGTTATTCTTTTATATGCAGCAGCTTCCTGGTTGTGGGCCACAATGGCAGTGTACGAAGCTTAGGCTCAAGGGCTATGAAAGTGAACAGCTGATTCATCTTATTTGGAGGGATGGTTTGGAGATGATGAAGCAGCTTTTTTCCAATCCCATCTATGTGAATCATATGTGCTATGACCCTCACTATATTTATGAAGGACAAGAGCACCAAATTGGAGAATTCTGGACATTAGATGATGCATGGAAGATTCAGGTAAGTAGTCGCACTTTGATTCAGAGTCACTTCAGTGACACTTGACAATATAGAATCAACTGCCTGAAGGGGTGACTATTATTCCAATCATTGCTGCTTCTGACAAAACCCCAGTAACAAGACATATTGGTGGCCTGGAGATGCACCTGTTATTCTTAACTATCAGAAATATTCAGGCCAACGTCTGCATGAAGGTGACATCACATGCATGGCGATGTACTGCATTCATGCCTATACCAACTTTCATTGTCAATTCTGATTTCCAATCTCTACTCCAGGCACATCTTTGGCACAAATGCATGGACCTTGTATGTTTGAATTTGAAGATTGCAGCTCATGTTGGCGAGTACATGGTTGATCCCTCAGCCAGATGGCATTACTGCTTCACTCCTCTTATCAGCCACATCACCGATCTCCCTGAGCAGTTGATGATTGCATGCATCATGAAAAACTCCTCCCCTGTTACCATGGTGACCCACAAAGAGTTTGGTGATGAAATGCCACATCCTCCACGGAACAGAACAGAGACCTATGCACTTATCCAGCAGCTTTGCAATCATGTTGACCCATAGGATCTCATAGTGTTCATTAGAGAGGCCAAGAAGCTTCACCTCAGTGGGGTGCACTTGCCATACTGTAGAAACTGGAGGCACTCTAATCCTGCTAGATTCCTGATGCCTGAGATTCTGCATGCACTTCACAAATTTTTTTTTGATCATGTTCTTAAGTGGATCAAACAGATCATGGGGCATGAACTTGATGTATGGTTCAAGAGCCACCACAAGCGCACTGGTGTCCATCATTTCTCTGGGGGCATCTCCCATGTCAGCCAAATGACAGGATGAGAGCACTGAGATATTTAGTGCATGATTGTGCCAATGCTGTGGGGCATGGCAAGCCCTGGTTTCATCCACACTGTATGGGCAATGATCAACTTCATCTACCTTGCTCAGAATCCCCTTCACATGGAATCTAGCATCACCCTCATGACTCAAGCACTTTGAGACTTTCATGATAATAAGCAGGCTATTCTTGATGCAGATGCATGGCAGGGAAAGAGCGGTGCTAAAGACAACTTCATTCCAAAACTGGAGCTCATGCAGAGTTTTGCTCCTGCCATCTTCGACATCGGTTCACTCATGCAGTGGACAGCAGATGTATCAGAATGTCTTTTAATAACTCACTGTAAACATCTGTTTGAATGCATGAGTCGTCAGAGAGATTTTGTTGTGCAGATAGCTCGCATCCTCAATCAGGAGGAGACCATCCAACTTTTTGACCTTTATACACTGCTGTCTTCATCTTCATCTACGCCTGGTCAGGACCCACTCATCAATGCCATCGTGATGGAGGATGAAGAGATTGCTAGTACAGAGACAGACCCTACCTTTACTTGGGTCTCCAATGCAAACCCAGCTGCCCAGTTATGTCTACAAGCACCACGCCCCATTCGCAATCATTTCCTGAAGGGGATCATGTCAGACAATGCATGGATTGCATTTAATGTGACTTTGAAAGCAGATCACAGCCACCTTGACATATCTCAACTGCAGTCATTATACAACATCCCTGGCTTTTCTCATGCTTTACATCTCTGCGAGCCGCAATGGTTGCATAGTCCCTAGCCAGTTATTATTCAACACATGGTGGAAATTTTGGATCCAGTTATATTCCACATTCCATACCTGCAGAATCATGCCAATGTCATATTCCATACATCTGATCTCAGATCTGATCGATCCTGCTTCTATCCGGACCACAGATCTGATCTGGATCACCCATCCAAAACCCCTAGCTTCTTGTGTTCTAAGTCCACTGTGCATACTTGCTTCTATCCCCTTTTGGTGATCTACCTGTACTGGTGTCCTGGCTGTGTATATTCCTGTCCTACTTACTGATCCATTACCTGTGCTTTATATCTGACTCATGTTTACTGATCCACTGCACATTTACTAATAGACTTCTGTTATACTTTGTGCATAGCCCTCCAGTCCCAGACTCGCTGATTATCCGTACTAGCTACCTACAGTATATAAACTGCATGTAAAACTCCAGAGAACCTTAGTTCAAATATCATCTTAGATTCTGCTCATTCCATTCCTCCGAACTTAAGCCTGTTCTAGCTCTAAGTATCTTCTGAGACTTAGGATTGATTCCTACAGTTTACACTTCCAACTCTACCTTTGGTAGTCTATATCTGTCAGTTTCTAGTACGGACCTTGTCCAATACTAGCCTTATACCTTGAATCCATCCATATGCTCCAGATACCCTTCGGACATACTCTTTCCATCCATATGTTCTGGATATCCTTTGGACATATCATATCTGATACCTTCGGACCTTTGGATCCATCATGCAAGCACTTCCGGATCCTCAGACATATATTACTCCTCTGAAATAAAGGGTAGTACTCAGGAAAGGGTGTCATATTCCATACATCCGATCCAAGATCCGATCTGATCTGATCAGATCCGATTGATCCTGCTTCTATCCGGACCACAGATCCGATCCGGATCACTCATC
>MU172995.1:68315-79408 GCA_016695475.1 Suillus decipiens
AAAGCAGGGCAGCTTCCCCCTCACCGACCCTATGACCTCAAAATTGAGTTAGAAGAAGGGGCCAGTCCACCTCTCAGAACCATATACTCCCTTTCTCCAGTTGAGCTTGAAGCCCTCCAAAAGTTCCTTGACAAAAATATCTCATCCGGACTCCTCCGATCCTCGTCCTCTCCTCATGGAGCCCCTGTCCTGTTTGTCAAAAAGAAGGATGGCTCCCTCTGTCTTTGTGTAGACTTCCGAGGCCTTAACAAGATCACCAAGAAAGACTGATATCCATTGCCCCTCATTGCCGACATCCTAGACTCTCCAAGCCATGCCAAAGTCTATACCAAAATTGATCTCCGTTCCACTTACCATCTCGTCCGGATAGTGGAAGGAGATGAGTGGAAAACCTCCTTCCATATGCACTACGGCTCCTATGAATGGTTGGTAATGCCAGAGGGTCTTACAAATGCACCAGCAGCTTTCCAGCGCTTTGTCAATAGTGTCTTTGCTGATATGCTGGATATATGTGTCATCGTGTATCTGGATGATATCCTTATCTATTCCAAAGACCTTGCGAGTCATAGGAAACACGTCCGAGAAGTACTACGCCGTCTTCATAAACATTGACTCTATGCCAAACCCGAAAAATGCGAATTCCACTCATCCTCCGTCGAATATCTTGGTTACCAGTTATCTCCGGAAGGCTTGACAATGTCATCCGAGAAAATCCAGTCTATCGTTGACTGGCCGGAGCCTCAGAAGATCAAGGACATTCAATCCTTCCTCGGATTCGCCAATTTCTATCGTCGGTTCATATTCAATTACTCGGATATCGTAGTTCCCCTCACTCAGCTCACACGCAAGGGAGTTCCTTGGGACTTCTCCGAGGACTGCCGGAAATCCTTTGAAACACTCAAGAAGGCCTTCACTTCCGCTCCAGTACTTACCCACTGGATTCTGGATGTTCCTATAGTTGTGGAAACTGATGCCTCTGACTATGCTATCGCTGGAATACTTTCCATTGTATGTCCAGACTCAGAGCTTCGTCCGGTTGCCTATTACTCGCGCACACTATCTGCACTGGAACTCAATTATGATACTCACGACAAGGAACTCCTAGCCATCCATGAGGCTTTCTGGACCTGGCGACATTACCTAGAAGGCTCTTCTGAGCCTATAGATGTCGTTATGGACCACAAAAACCTTGAGTACTTCTCCACCACCAAACTCCTCTCTCGCCGTCAGGCTCGCTGGTCAGAATTCCTCCATCAGTTCAACCTCATCATCCATTTCCATCCCGGAAAACTCGGAGCCAAACCAGATTCCCTGACAAGGCATTGGGACGTCTACCCCAAAGAGGGGGATAAGGACTACGCTCAAGTTGATCCTCATAATTTCCATCCAGTATTCACTTCCGAACAATTAGCTTCGTCCCTACGAGCCACAACCCTAGCACCTCCAGTCCTTAGAGCAGCTGTCCTTATGGACACGGAAAACCTTCGGAAAGACATCCTGACCACACTCCCCAATGACCCCATCGCCAAAACGCATCTTCCGGTACCTTTGGATCCGAGATGGACAGTGAGCGATAGTGGATTCCTTTGCTGTGATAACCGTATCTATGTCCCGGAAGCCAATGACTTACGATTACGCGTCCTCCATAACTGCCATGACCACCCCCTATCCGGACACTTCGGACAAAATCGTACCCTTGAGCTCATCCGACGTGACTATACCTGGCCCGGAATATGCACCTATGTAAAGGATTATGTCAGGTCCTGCACTTCCTGCGCCCGAGCCAAAGTTCCAAGACACAAGCCATACGGGTTACTCAAGCAACTCCCTGTTCTGGAGAGGCCATGGAATTCCATCTCTATGGACTTTATTGAGCAACTTCCAGACTCCTCCGGCTATACAGCTATCCTTGTCATCATAGACCGACTATCCAAGCAAGCCATATTTGTTCCGACCCATGACACCATAACCTCTCTGGATCTCGCCTGTCTCTTCCTCCTCCATGTATTCTCCAAGCATGGTGTCCCATCCCATGTGACCTCGGATCGAGGAACCAAGTTCGTATTCCACTTCTTCCAGTCCTTAGGGAAAGCATTAGATATGGTCCTGCACTTCACATCCGGATATCATCCGGAAGGGGACGGACAAACTGAACGTGCCAATCAAATGCTGGAACAATACCTTTGGATCTACTGCAACTATCAACAGGACAACTGGTCCGAGCTGTTGCCTCTAGCAGAGTTTGCATACAACAACGCTCCAAGCACTACTACTGGGGTATCACCCTTCTTCGCCAATAAGGGTTACCATCCGAATATTTCCATCCATCCGGAGCGCGATCTATCCTCCATCCGTGCTCAGGAATATGCTCTGGACCTTAACGAACTTCACCAGTTCCTCCAAGAAGAAATGTCCGAAGCGCAGAAACGCTATCAAGGACCCATGGACACTAAAAGACAACCTGCTCCGGATTTCCGGGTTGGAGAACAAGCCTTTGTTAAGGCCAAGTACTTCCGTTCCACTCGCCCATCAAAGAAGCTTTTGGAAAAGAATTTAGGACCGTTTGAAATTATATCTCGTCCGGGCACACATTCCTTCGCCCTCCGACTTCCGGATTCCATGCGTTCCGTACATCCTGTATTCCATGTCTCCCAGCTAGAACCAGCAATTCCAAACACCATCCCCAATCGCCTTCAACCTCCTCCTCCCCCAGTCCAGGTTGACGGAGAACCAGAATACGAGATATCCGAGATCCTGGACTCCAGACTTGATTGTCGTAGACGCCATTGTCAACTTCTGTACCTCGTCCGATGGTCCGGATATGAAGGGACGGATGAAGAGACCTCGTGGCTACTTGCTACTGAGCTCAGAAATGCATCCAAACTCATATCCGACTTCCACTCTGCATATCCGGACAAACCTGGTCCTATTCAACTCTGAAGTACATGGATGATAGATGAAATACAAGTACAAGTATCAGAAAAGGCCACAGGACTAGAGAAATCTACATTTCCATAGACTCATCCGCTCCTCCGGATTTGTCCTCCTCACTTCCGGAGCCCTTACCCATCTCCTCATCTTCCTCCTCCACATCCAACATCCTCCGAACCTCATCCGATGGGATCCAAAGTCCCAACCAAAGCTCCCCAAACAACAGGGCCTGAAACTCCCTCTGTTGTTGGAGGAACACCTCCAGTCCAGCGCCCATCCGGTCCATTGCAGTCCTGCTTCCTTCCGCCGCCAGGATGCTGTGTTCTAGGAGAGAATTGGTCCGAGCCAACTCGGCCAGGACGTTGTTGACAGCCGTCAACAAGGACTGTCCGTCATCCTCCACAACTTCCGACGGATCCGGACTGGGACTCCTCTGACGTCTCTTACCCTTGCCTCTCGGAGATGGGGATCCAACAGCGCACTGCCTCTTCTTGCCCTTGGCCCTCGGAACCTTGACGGATCCGGGCCTTCCAGGACAAGTGCCCTTGTCCCTACGACACGGATCGCAAGACTTGATCTATCCAAGATTCCGTTAGCTCGGATCCGAAACGTCTCTATAGACTTACCAGGGCATTCCTGTCCGCGTCCGTCCACAGACAGATCCGACCTTTCCCAGCGCAACGCACACAGGATCCATCATTGTCCGAAGACAAAGCATAAGACTTCCAGAGGTTAGGAAGGGAAACAGAACGAACATCCGGAACTCACTGTCTCTGCCACTATTTCCTTCCGCCTCTTTTCCTCTGCTGCTGCCCTCCGCTTCTCGGCCTCCTCTATCTTCCGCAGACCCTCCTGACACTTCCGTTCCTCTTCCTCCTTGCGTTTCCGTTCCTTGTCAGCTTTGGCTGCAGCTTTGGTGGCCGCCAATTTCTTCTCCAAGTCCGCTACAAGGTCTGCAGCAGAGTCAGGGATATGGGATCCTTCTCCAGACATGATAAAAGCAGTTGTTATTGAGGTATAGAAAAGTGGGGGTTAGGAATCACTTCAGACATCTGACATCCGTATATCTGTTGGATTACAGACTCAGCACATCAACCATCAAACTTCTCCATCATCTCGCATTAATTTCATCCGATCCGAATCGACACTTCTTATGCCTCAGGGATTCGGCCCTAAAGGGGGGATACTGTCATATTCCATACATCCGATCCAAGATCCGATCAGATCTGATCAGATCCGATTGATCCTGCTTCTATCCGGACCACAGATCCGATCCGGATCACTCATCTGATGCGCTACAACTTCTTGTGTTCTAAGTCCACTGCATCCTTGCTTCTATCCCCTTTTGGTGATCTACCTGTACCAGTGTCCCGGCTGTGTATATTCCTGTCCTGCTTACTGATCCGTTACCTGTGCTTCATATCCGACTCGCATTTGCTGATCCGCTGCGCATTTACCACATAGACTTCCGTTATACTTTGTGCATAGCCCTCCGGTCCCAGATTCATTGATTGTCCATACTACCTACATACAGTATATAAACTACATGTAAAACTCTAGAGAACCTTAGTTCGAATATCATCTTAGATTCTGCTCATTCCGTTCATCCGAACCCATCCGTCCCAACTCTAAGTATCTTCCAAGACTTAGGATTGATTCCTATAGTCTACGTTTCCGACTCTACCTTTGGTAGTCCATATCCGTTAATTTCTAGTACGAATCTCGTCCGCTACTAGTCCTATACCTCGCATTCATCCTTACGCTCCGGATACCCTCCGGATGAGCTCCTCCCACCCACACATTTCGGATATATACCGGACGTGCCATATCCAATACCTCCGGACCTTCGGATCCACTACGCAAGCACTTCCAGACCCTCGGAAGTAAAGGGCAGTACTTGGGAAAGGGGCACAGTGCACGAACTGAGGCCAAAGCCCTTCGGATTTCTCACATATTGAGTATGGTCTTAACAAAGGGGCACAGTGTATGAACTGAGGCCAAAGCCCTTCAGATCTCTCACCTATTGAGTATGGTCTTAACAGCCAAGCCAACAGATTCATGCTGATCTGCCTTCCCCTAGTATCCCTAGAGGGAACTGCGATACCGTGTTATTTAACCAGAGGGTTAATGGTGGTAATGATGGTGCGTCTGGTATGTTTTCTGGTGGTGACACTTCCTGATACCTAAAATCACTTTACAGGGTCTTATGTCACTCAAGTACGGATCATATTCCAGCCAACCCTTCCCCGAGGATCCCATGCACAAGTCCCCAAGTGCTTGTCTCAGGTGCTGGTATATATCCAGCATTTTGACTTCATTGTGCCTGGTCCCAACCCATCCACAGGTATGTGGATGGTCAGACGATCATACAATTGATACCCTTCACAGCCAAAGAGGGTGATCAGACATGGATCCATAATTCCTCTCGCAGACATCACGCATGCGGTGGAGATCATACCAGTCTATCAAGGACCATTGGGCAAGGATGTGAATTCTGGGAACTTGCTGGAGGTGTTTGAAGACTATTTTTTGAATAATTTTGCAGACAAAGAGCTGTACCATTCCCTATTGGTGATCTCAGACAACTAGAGTGAACCTACAATCCTAGCAGGAGACAGAATATTTGGCAAGTAAATTGTTAAAATTTTACCTTGCCTATCCACAATGGTAGCTGGTGCTGAAATTTTACCAATCATAGCTGCCAAAAAGTATTTTTGTTGCTGGTCAGTATTCAAGACTGAGCCATCATGATTCGGTTGAGAGACCTTGGCCATTTCAGCAAACCTGTCAATGTCCCAATCCACATAATCTGCCACATTGGAATTTAAAACCAGGTAATACCTTGGAAACTAAAATAACTCACAAGGGTTTACCATGGCATGGGCAATTGTGAGCACAGCCCAATTGATCTCATAGTCCAAGATTGACCCAGAAGCATTGGAACCAATGTCAGCTGTTGCTAAGCAACTGTTGAGCTCAAATCCAATTCTCAACCTTGACCAAAACAATTGAGTTTAGCACCAATCAACCAAGTTCCTGAATGTAAACACACCTTGCTTTGTGTAGAAGATGAGTCTGCAATATCTCCCCTTTGAAGATCCCTGTTGCTGATGAATCCCTCATAATGGCCCTGATCCTTGTGGTCAGAGCCACTCTGAGTTTGGTTGATTCACTCATTAGTTGGTCCATGGGGAGCAAGGAAAAATTTCATCAAGTTCCCATGCACCAACTTTTCCTGAATCAACAATCATTTAATTTCGCTTAAAATAGCTATATGAAATGATGATAATCTCATGCTCAAATTTGGACCTATGAATGATGAAAAATGCTTAGCTGTGATGTTGCCACTATCTCTAGTAATGATTCGACCTTGAAAGGTGGAAGAAGAACTTCAAAGACAAGCATGTGAACTTGTCAAAGAAGAAGAATTTTATATTGACCTTGAAAGGTGGAGGAGGAAGAACTTCAAAGACAAGCATGTGAACTTGTCAAGGAAGATGAATTTTATATTGACCTTGACACATGGAGGAAGAACTTCAAAGACAAGCATGCAAACTTATCAAAGAAAATAAACTTCATAACCCCCCTTCAGCAGTAGGGGTTCAACATTGTTGCTGCAATGATGGTGCATTCGACCTTGAAAGGTGGATGAAGAACTTCAAAGACAAATATGTGAACTTGTCAAAGAAGATAAATTTCATAACCCCCCTGTGAATATTTGAACGTCTCCATCTGGCAGTGTTACGACTGGGATGGGCTCGTTGAATGACAGTTCAAAAGAGAACAGCGGTCATTAATGTATCAACACTTTACGTATAAAAGAATACTACGTTGTCAGACAACTAAGACAGGTTCGTGCTGTGAAGCAAGACGAAACTGGCTAAGTCGAATATAATTGTGTTCTGACGAAGACTTAGGAGTGCTAAGACTTCGAAGACAACTTCACAAAGACAACTAGAGTTGAGAGGCTCTAGTGAAGGATGTTCCAGGTAAAACCCAGTAAGATTCAAGTGAAGAATCTACAAGTACAGGAGAGCCTTTAAATACTAAAGTACATAGGGACTTTAGAGCAGGCTCTAGGTGGATGTAAACGGTAAGTAGCCGCATATAGTATACAACGACGTGAGTCAATGGAATGTGGTAGAACATCGTAGAAAGTATGAGTGGGTGGAATGTCATAGAATGATGACGTCAATAGAACATGATGGAATGAGACAGAACGAAGTATAAATGTACAGTCAAGTGACTGTGGGAGAAAGGTCATGATCATATGACCGTGTAATAGTACAACCAATAAGGTAATAGTGACATAAGCAGGAAAGAAATGAATAGGGGTGTACAGTGATTGTAACAGGCAGCAGAAGAGATGTCAAGAACCCTTGCAGGAGGATTGAAGCATTTGAACATCTCCAGAATCACACTAACTTAAGGTTATTCATGCCATGATGTATTTTTGAGCAGATAACTTTCATAACCCCTCCTTTGAAGGCAGAGGAAAGATACAGTGTGGCATGAATAGCCTTGGGTCAATGTGATTCTGAACATCTCCAGAATCACACTGACTCAAGGCTATTCACGCTGTGCTGTATTTTTGAGAAGATGAATTTCATAACCCTCCTTCGAAGGTGGAGGAAGAACTTCAAAGACATGGCAGCAAGGGTTCTTGACATCTCTTCTGCTGCCAGATGGAGACGTTCAAATATTCACAGGGGGGTTATGAAATTCATCTTCTTTGACAAATTCATGTGTTTGTCTTTGAAATTCTTCCTCCACCTTTCAAGGTCAGATGTGCCATCATTGCAGCAACAGTGTTGAACCCCTACTGCTGAAGGGGGGTTATTAAATTCTTCTTCTTCAACAAGTTCACATGTTTGTCTTTAAAGTTCCTCCTCCACCTTTCAAGGTCGAATGCGCCATCATTGCAGCAGCAGTGTTGAACCCCTACTGCTGAAGGGGAGTTATAAAAATACAGTGTGGTGTGAATAACCTTGAGTCAGTGTGATTCTGGAGATGTTCAGAATCACACTGACCCAAGGTTATTCATGCCATGCTGTATTTTTGACAGTGTATTCCTCCTGGATGGAGATGTTCAAATACTTCGATCCTCCTGCAAGGGTTCTTGACATCTCTTCTGCTGCCAGAGATTGCCAGATTGGAGTGAGGAGGGTTCTACTCAACTTATTGAAAATACTGGGTTCTTGCCAGCAATTTCATTTGTTACATTCTTTGCAGACTCATCTCAAGGGAAAGGAGAAGCCTGGCTCAAATTTCCAATTGGCACATAGTTGCATTGCACTACTGATATAGAACAAAGTCTACTGCCCCCAGGATAGGCTAATAGCTTAGCTGACTAATTTACACACAGTCATGTGACTTTTCAGCTGGCCAACAATATTGCTTTGTAGGAAGCCACTTTTCAATCACAAAGGACAAAGTTGTACTACAAATTATTCAAGTAAAAATTACAAAAGGGGAAGCAGCAAGACTTCAATGAGGGAGCCCTCCTTACCAAAGCATTACAGTCCAAGTGAAATTGTAGGTAACAAATATATATATATATATGTACTAATTTGTCATGTGTAGATGTTAGAGCAAAATTTGGAAGAAGATGGCTACTTAACTAAAGAGTGAGAGCACTTGTTGCATGAACAAAGAGCTTGGCCTGTAGAACAAAGGTCAGGAGGGTTAGAGTGCTTACCATGATGAAGGAGCCAAGTGGCATGGACTCAGAGCAAGGGATGGCCTGTAGAACGAAGCAAATGAGTTAAGGTCTTGAGTGGGAGAGTGCTTACCATTATAAACGGCTGAAAAGAGGCAAGGACTTGATACAAGAGCAGGAGCCACTGACAAGTGGCATGCATGTCACATCAAAATCCACAAAATCAACATGTGCCGGCACACCAGCACATGTTGAGTGGATTTTCTGATGTGACACATGGATTTGTGAATTAACCATGTGATGCTGTGGCACAGTTCATTGTTTCATTGTTGATCGTCATGTGACTTTACAAATAATAACAAACTGCCATGTGACACAATCAACCAACATTCAAACTTTGACTTGTCCATTTCTTTCTAATATCAGCTGGCACTCTCTTTGCATTTGTTTAAAGTACATAACAGTAAGTCTTATTTGGTTCATGTCATTTACTAATTTGAATATATCTATAATAGTCTTAACTTCACTACTCAGCATGGTGAAGTCTAAACAAACCTGCAAGAAGTCCACTGGTGGCACCGCACCATGAATTGCCTTGTCATTGCTGGCATCTACTGGAGTTGTTTCTGTGCTGGGTGAGCTCAATGTCAGAGAGCTGTCTGAACACAACGAGGTAAGTGATTGGTTACATACTATTTGCACTAACATGCATCCTTATTTTCAGTTTTGTCTCATCTGCAGAGATGGTTCTGTTGGGGAAGACTGCCTCTTCCTCTGCAGTACCTGTCTGTGGGTCATGTGTTCAAACTGCATGAACATCCCCCCTGCCAGTGCACACGTGGTGGAGGCCAATGATGTCACGTTCATCTGCATCTCTTGCCATGTTGGCATGGAATGACATGGGCATGCATCTTAGTCTCCCTATTTTGTAAGTTTTTCGTCTATTTCATGCTAACTAACATTAACTTCATTTTATAGGGTTTTTACAGGAAGGGGCAGCCACTCCTTCCTTTTTTCCTGCAAATCCATGCTACATTGGAGGTTTCCCTCCAATCCCAGCTCTCTTCAGCTCCCATGCTCATGCTCCATCTCATCCTCATCAACCATGACATCACTGGTGGCTGTTTTGAGCTGGCCTCCAAATTCCTTTGGCCTTACTTCCCTAATGGAGGCTTGGAATTTCAGTCTGTCACATTCGACATCAGCAATGCCTTAAAGATCAACCAGTATCAGTTGCAGGCGACTGCCATTGTCCAGTCACTGATGAGCTCAAACTGGGCTCGTGTCGTTGTCACCATCACTGTTACGAACTGGGATAGTTCTGAACACGACTGCCGCAAACAAGCAGTATCGAGAGTCGTGGCTTCGGTTAAGGTAAACGATGAAGGTAGTCGAGGCCTGGAGAGGACTGGACTGGCTGAGTCGATTACGTTCTACGACGACTAAGGTAGGTCCGTAGTGGTTACACGGAACTAGCTGAGTCGAAGCTGGTAAGCGTCGCTTTAGACTAAGGCTTAGGTGTGCTAAGCTTAGATACGATCTTAGACGACTAAGGATTGGGGGTCCTTAGCGAAGGAAGAATCCAGGTAAAACCCAGTAAGATTAGAATGCAGAAATACAATGTATCTACTCGAGCTTATATACGTAAGTAGAAGGACCCCTTTAGGGCAGGCTCGAGGAGATAAGTAACGACTACGTATCCTAATAAGGAAGGCAGTGAAATACAACGTGTTGAACGTATGACGTAAGAAGGGAGTCAGAACGAGTCAGAGGTGGAGCCGGATCGGAATGAGTCACGTATGAACGTACGGTCAAGTGACCGTGAGCAAAAGTGATATACAAGGGAATAGTGACATAAGCAAGAAAGAGTCAAGGAAACAGGGAAAGAAATAGAGGGGCGTACGACGATTGTAACAATCACTAACCACACTGACAACAAGCATGGGGATCCATTTATTGGGTATGAGGGCAACAAGAAGTCATACATTTCGGCACACATTCATTCTGTAAGTAACATTTTTTTGACTAACATCGTATTTGCTCATTTGACACCAAAGGTTCTTGATGTTCTGCTTTCACCTTGGCATCCCCTGATTCATGGTGCTGCTGTCTTCTTGGATAAGTGATCTATAGATAAACACCTACAAAACCAAATATCCCCATGGTCAGTGATTCAGACAAATTCCAATGACTGATAATGTGGTTGTTCATGGGTGGCTGTTCACATTCCTCAAACTATGGTCAGCAAAGGGGTACTCTTGTGAGACTGGCAAGGAAGGAAGACACAGAAGTCAAACAAACTAGAACCAAAACAGCAGTCAAATCACTTTCTCTAATGGAATGCAGGTGTTTTGGTGCAAACTGTGCTACTGCAGTTTGTGGGAAGTTACAACAATCACCCTTGTCAGACAAGCAGGTAGAATCCCTGGTCAAGACTAGTCAATGCTTCAAGGGTCTCTAGCCTGCTACTGAATCCTGCTGCCAAGGAACTCACTATGAGTAT
>MU172995.1:106416-173386 GCA_016695475.1 Suillus decipiens
TAGTACAACTCCTGCAGACCTCAGTCTGATCATTGCTTATATTCTTACTTATCCTGCTGTCTATATAACTCTGTTTCTATTCTCACTTGGGCTCCAGCCCTTGTAAGTCTCCAGCTCTGGACTATGGGAGTACTCCCTAGTCCAGAGCCTTGACTCTCTGTTATATAATCACTTTCGGACTTCATCCAATTGTAATCCATCTTCTGTTCCACCTTCAACTCTATCTGTGGTAGTCTTTGTCTGTTGATTTCTACCTTGGACCTTGTCCAAAGTAGCCTATACTCTCTCTATTTCACATCCGGACCTACTCCTCTATAGTAGTCATACCATCTGTCCATCCATCTATCCATCCATCTGTCCATCTATCCATCTATCCATCTATCCATCCATCCATCTGTCCATCCATCCATCCATCCATCTGTCCATCTGTCCATCCATCCATCCATCTGTCATCCATCCGACACTCCACTACTCCTACCTTTGGACATCCATACCTTCAGACCTTTGGACATCCATACCTTTGGACATCCATTCCTTCAGACCTTCAGACCACCTTTGGATCTCCATACCTCTGGACCTCTGGACCTTCAGACCTTCAGACCCTTGGTCCTATAGTCCTATGGTCCTATGGTCCTGTCCTATTCTATCCTCCAACCTATTGTGTAACATCCTTCACTTGTTCTACTCTGGACTTCATCCAAGTAGTCTTGTCATCATCCCCTATCATCTGGAAATAGTTCTGGCACATTCCCGTGTTCATCCAGAAGTCCTTCAGAGCTCTATTGAGCTATCCTGCCCTAGAATTTGTCCGGACTACATCTGGACTTCACCAGAACTCTCCCTAGGACTTCATCCGAAATTAAGGGCAATACTCGGGTAAGGGGCACAGTGTATGAGCTGAGGCCAAAGCCCTTTATGATCCATTAACCCTCCAAGCATGTCTCTAACACACCCACAAACAACCACATTATTTGTCATTGGCATTTGTCTGAATCACTGACTGTGGGGATATTTGGTTTTGTAGGTGTTTATCTATAGATTGCTTATCCAAGAAGACAGTGGGATGGTGCTGATGGTGTTAAGGATGATTCTAGAAGAAGTGTCAATGAGAACGAAGGGTACTTGGGATTCTTTGGACACAAAGGATCCCAGCAGGACTTTATCCTCTGGTGTGTCTTCATGATTGGTTAGCGGGTTGTCACAGGTAAGATGTCAGTGAATGGCAGCTTTGTCAGTGCTAGTGTGTTGACTGGATTCTGTGATCTCTGGTTCTGGCAGTACTTCTGGCGGTGCTTCTGGTGGTATTTCCAGTTGTACTTCTGGTGGTACTTCAAGTAGTGCTGTGAGTTCTGCTTCAAGTTCAGCATGCCTGGTCTGACTTCTGAGTATGCTGAAACAACAACAACTCTGCTGGATGGCAGAGAAAATTGGGTCAGTGCTACCTAGCTGCTATAGCCTAGAGGATGGTGTTCAACCTGTAGGGATCTCAATCTGATGTAAGTCTAATAGTCAGTAAATATGAAGGGATCACAAGTCCAAAGGTAAAATAACAAGCCCAAGGACAAGAGTGCAATGTCTGATGCACAGGAATATTGGGTCCGATGGTTGGCTGCATGGGTATGACTGGTAAGAGCAGGGGGTCATTGGGTTTAGCATGTTTCATGATTGACAATATAGGAAAAGGGGTGACAGTCGTCTTGGATGGTAAAGATTCGTATATTTGGAGAGGATATAGATATAGGTAGGGACAGTGACCCTAAGTTTTGGGGAAATACCCCTCTACTACAGTGTGAACATTGGGTGCAGATTACAGGTCTGCTAGCACTATTTAACTATCTACGTGAATGTCCAGAGTGATATAGGTGAATTTAGTAGCGAGTTATCAAGTCTGATGTTCTATGTAATAGGCCATGAGGTGCTGTGGCTTTGTGGGAATACACATAATAACACTGCATGCACTTGTTCAGTAAAGGAAATATGAATAACTATGCACCAGTGGGGCTAGATAAGACTGGACTGGACATATAGGGGACAGGATATCAGGTATGCGTCGGATCCACAGGTATAGGCATCAGCTTCAGTATTGGGTGCACAGGCCAGGTCAGGTTCACTATTGGGTGCTTCAGAACATGACATGAGTGGTAAAATGAGTTGTTTGGCAGTCAGCCATGGTTTGACCATCACAACATGATCAGATGGCTCCAGCATTAGTGCTTCTATGGTCCCCTCATGGTGGGCTCCAATTGAAACAAGGAAATAATAGCTGGCCTATAGATAGATGCAACTATATGTCCTACTGAAGGTGCAAGTATACTGTTCGACCTGAGAGGGCTGCAGTAGAAGCAATTTCCTTTAGTTAGTTAGCAAGAGAACACAGTGAGACTAAGCACTAGAGTAAAGAAACTACTCTGAAAGTTGCCACCATCAGCAGTACCACAGCAGAAGAAGATGAATTGAGAGCAAGAATACGATGGCAAGAGCCCTTGTTAGTGATACCGAAAGTATTGATAGTGGCAGACTACCAAAGACAAGCACTAGACTGCAGTAACAATCAAAAGTAGTGGCAACAGCAAGAATCACTGGTAGTGGTGTGACAGTCCAGCTGGCACTGGCCTTGCATAGGTTTATTTCCATTATTGTCTAGCCCCTATCCCACATAGTATGACCACCCCTAACCCTACCACTATTAATATATACAATTATTGAGGATACTGAACCCTTGTCAGATTACTGTACCATAGCACTGAGCCACGTTCCATGAGCTGATGCCCATCGAATGACCATGCCATGCCCACTAGTTCCATTTGGTGCGTAGTTTATTCCCATCTACCATTGCTAATCCCACAGCAAGCCTTATTACATGTAGAACATGTGCTGCAGTACATGCAGCACTATTACATATCACTACAGCTAAGTTTCGCTTGCTCACTACTGTTCTCACCTATCAATTCCGTGTACTTACACTTCACCCTCAACACTATTATCACCCTACCCATTGCTATCGATGCTATCATTGCTATACTCATTGCTATCCCTCGGCACATAGCGCTATCATAGTTATCAATACTTGCTATCACACTGCTTGCCATTAGTGCTTCTCATGGTACCATCAGTATCATTGGCATCACTGGTATCCATTACACCTAGCATGCTTTAGCATTAGCATCCATGGTTAACATCACGCTATCAGCAGCAACACTGCCACTACCTTTGGCAACACCTTATAGCAGTATCACATGTCACATATCAGCGCTTGATGAAGTATATTAACTAGCAGCCCCTCAGGTCAAATGTTCTTGCCTTGCAAGTATAGCAGCTAGGTAGACACTTGACATATACTAGTCTAGGGGGTAGTTCGCTATCACTCTAGCTAGATTGTAGTCTTTACAACGGCTTTTACAGTGCTATCAGCAGCATTGCTACCACTACTCTTGGCAACACCTGAAGGTAGTATCACATGTCACATATTAGCATTTGGCAGAGTATATCCACTGGCAACCCCTTGGGTCAAATGGTCTTGCTCTGCAAGTATAGCAGGTAGGCAGACTTTGACATATACTAGTCTAGGTGGTAGTTCACTATCATACTAGCTAGATTGTAGTCTTTACAGCATTCTGAGACTCCATGATTGAAAGTCAAAGTTAAAAGGATGAGAGCTTAGCTTGGAGTATCCTGCAGCAACTTATAGTGGTACTAAGTGCTGATTGGTCAAAAGTTAAGGCAAATGAAGATAGATTGCACAAAACAAATGATTAATACTACAAGTGACTTCTACAGCTACCACAGACAGAGGAAGTGAAGTACGAAAAATATCTCTGAGGCTTTTTAACATGGTGCATGAGTGACCAGGATGGATAGGCAAGTATAGTAGCGAGAGTGCGAGGCAAATAGGTGGAATATGCAATAACACTGCTGAGTACTGTGGCACAAGGCATGTGTGTAATAGTGCTTGCCATGGGATCAGTTTCGACAGTTACTAAATAATATGCACCAAATGGAGCTAGATGGACTTAGGAAGGACATGGGTGGACGACGCAGTTCAGATAGTTGGTATGAGTGCCACTTGGCATTCAGCTCCCTTGGCCTTGACTTGAGATGAGTGTAGAATAGCTGGGACATGAGCCCAGCAGCAATATGGTCACCACACTGTGAAGTAAGCATAACGAACTTCAGCCTTTTCATTGAATGTGACAGCAACAAGTGATGGAGCATCTGCTTCATCTTGGTCAACTCCAGGCTCACAGACATCAGGCGGTGCAGCATGAACAAAATTTTGGTCAGGGGGAGTTAGACACTGTTGTTGCTGACATCGGATGAGAGGCAATTCTTGGGTAATGATAGGAGCTGCTGGTAGAGGATCTGCCTGTGGATCTGCATCATGCTCATGCTGAACATCAAAAAATTCCCATGGATCAGGATCAGGCTGCAGATTGTCTTGTGAAAGAGGGTGCAAGTCCCATGGTTCACCTCTACTGATTGCCAGAGTTGTCAATCTGATGCTGGTTCCCAGTGCAGGAGCACAATTGGGTGCATTGGTTTGGGGTATGAGAGGCCCACAAGCTGACAACAAAGGCATCTGATGGTCACCTCCTCGAACATTGGATCTTGGTGCATACTTCTTTGAATGTATGTGAATGACCTGCTGTGTCTGATAAATGAATTTATCTTTATGATTAGAGCATCGAGAGCAATGATATGGAAAATATGGACCATCTGGCATCATGAGGCTCATGCTTAATGTCGTTGATAGCAAGAGGGCCAGTATACTTAATACTTATACTTAAGCTGGGTCAGTTGTATGAAGGCAAATGGACTTAGTAATTTCTGATGCATGTGTGCACTAGAACATGTTCACATTGAAGTTCACATGCATCCAAAATCAGATGAAGCAGAAATTCTACGGCGGAGTGCAAGATAATTCTTTGAGGAGAATACGTCAAGTTATGGTACTTCACCAATGATGGCCTCAATGAAGCCAATCTCAAGAAGATGGTAGACAATGATGCTATGATAATGTCGACATTAGTGGATGGTTCAACAGCCTGGGTCTCAGTGGCATCTATGTGCAATGCATGGGCTGTAATCAATGACAAGGACTTACTGTTCGAGGAGTTCTGTCAAGCCTGCCCTCACATGCTCACAGCAATGGAGCCAGCAGATTGGCCAGAAGACAGAATCAGGATGATGGCAAATTTTGGAGGAACATTCAAGTTCACAGATACCAATCCTTGTGAAGTCCAATAGTGCAAAAGGCTTTACTCATTTATCAAGCAGAGAAGCATAAATGCTGACATGTTGTGGTCAAAACTTCAGTTGGTCCCTATGACTTATCTCTCATTAACAAGAAGGTTCTCAAAGAAATGAGGGAGAAGGTATACTGGGACAAGCATGACAAGAAAGACAACACTAGAAACTATAACGTCAGTGTTGTCTCTTTGAAATGAACAGGGTGTGAATATATGTTGACTGTTTCTTAAAAAAATTTCAATCATTTCATATCAACACATCTTAATACCTTGCCACACACTACACATCACTCACTACACATCTACATGCCCAATATCTCATGTCACATGCCACATGCCATGCCATTGATCACAGTCCAATCAATGAGATAGCATGTCACACAGGCCACATGACTTGAGAGACACATGCAAGCATTCAGCCTCTCCTGAACACACCAGTAGGGGAAAGAGACCAAGGCAGAATTTTTGCACAAGCACAAGCAGAGGCACCCTCTCTGCTTGTGCAGTATGCCTCAGGTGGAACACACACAAGATTATTGAGTGCAAAGCAGCTCAAACTTGGGACAATTCCTGGGACACCTTATGCTTGAGGGTCAGCAGGATACTCACCATGTGGGACAGAAAACCCATGTGCAGTGACTAGCAGTGTATCAACAGTTGCACTGAGGTCACTCATGACTGAAGGCATTTCTGCTCCAGATGTGGAGGGTCATCTCATGGAGCTCAAGTGTGTCCTCAAGTGGAGAAAGCTCAAGGTTCTCACACTATATGATCCAGAAGCTTGGGAAAGGGAACTTAGCACAGCCAGTCTTCTTGACAGATATCCACATATCCCAGAAGGACTATGTCAAGGTTTTTGCCTCAATATTCCTAATGTTAGATGCACACAAGCACCAGATAACAGAGATTCTATTGTTACATACCAACAAGAATTTGATTCCATTGTACAAACTGAGATTAAGAAAGGGAGATACATCAGTCTGTTCAAGGCAGATGAAGTGGAACATCTCATCAGTTCCTTCCAATCCTCTCCTTTTGCAATTATACCTAAACCAGGATGGCCTGGATGTTATCGCATCATTCAGAATTACTCTTTTCCCCACATCACTTTGGCAAGGTTCCCAAATGCATCAATCAACTCCTACATCAACCCAGACAATTTCCCTAGTACTTGGGGCACATTTCATGTGCTCACTCTTACAATCAGCCATTTACCACCAGGGTCACAATTTGCTATTAGGGATGTATCAGAAGCATATTGTACAATTCCCATTCATGCATCTCAATGGCCAGGAGCCATTGTTTGGATCTCAGAGGAATTTTTTTGCATTGATACATGCATGTGCTTCAGATTATGACCATCAGCTAGAGCTTATAGAAACCTCACAGATGTAGGCCTTGATCTTTTTTAAGCAAATGGAATTGGTCCAGCATCAAGATGGGTTAATCATCACTTATTCTTTCATATTCTTAAAGAACACATTGCAGCTTACAATGAACAGAGAAAACTATGGCACCAAGAAATCACTAGGAGAGGTCAACATCAAGACAAAGGAAGGATATGGTTTGGTGGTCACGTGTTTGATGATGGGACCCTGGAGGAATTTGATGAGGATTGCCAATTCGATGTCAAAGACTTATCCAGAGCATCATCGAGATCAGAAGAGGATGCCCTTTTTTCATGCAATGTGTCGGACATTGACAAAGTCTCTAAGATCCTTAACATTCCTTGGGAGTATCTCAAGGACAAGTTATTCACGTACATTAACCCATATATCGGTTTCATGCAGGATCTCGTGCAAAATGAAGTCTTTTTGGCAGACAGGAAGAAGGATAAGTACCTACAAGCTATCAGAATCTGGCAGGAACGTGCCACACACATCCTCATTGACATTCAACAGCTATATGGAAAACTTCTTCATGCCACGCTCATTGTTTCAATGGGTCGTGCGTATCTTACATCTCTGGAGGCCATGTTACGACTCGCAGCAGATAAGCCTTTTCTCCCACAATGGCCAGTTAAAAGTCTTACAATGGAGCTTAATTGGTGGAAAACCGTACTTGAGAGACCCTTTGTTGGACGTACAATTCCCAGACCACTCGCATTATACGATCCAAAAGCTTTTTCAGATGCGAACTCCAGCATTGGAATTGCTATCGTCATTGGGAACAGATGGAGGGCATGGAGACTGCAAAAAGGATGGTAGACACTTGACAGTGCAAAGGACATCAGGTGGGCAGAAGCAGTCAGTTTTGAGCTCCTTGCTCTCCACCTTATACAAATGGGAGGATCACAACAACATTTCAAAGTATACGAAGACAATCAAGGAGTCATCAAGGGCTGGAGGAATGGTCGTAGCAGGAATGCGGCAGTCAATTCTGTCTTCAGAAGACTCTTGTCTTTTATCGACGATTCCCCAGGATCTTACTCTTTTCATCCCACATACATCCAGAGCAAATGCAATCCAGCAGATGGCCCATCCAGAGGAATCTACAGTAGTACAGAACTCATGCTTCCGCCCTTTCCCATCCCAGCAGCACTCCAACCATTCATCTCGGACCCATTCGTCGTTTCTACAAACCCAGCAGAGTACAACGCAGACAGAACCGTTGCAGCTATCATCGACAGAACTTTTGTCAGCTATTCAGATAGTCAGTCCAACGCACAAGAACACGACACCGCAGATTCGCTCTACCACATCCACAAACTCCAACAGTGGAACCGTTAATAACACGCGATTCCAAGCCATACTCCCCACAGACAAACCAGCCATACCTCAGCCTTATAGGCAAGGTTTAGTCCCTTCATCGTCCCAGTTAAGACCGCATTGTCTAGCTCAAGATTGACTAAGACAATGGTTCCCACTGGAGTCGAGGGCAGCGAATACGCTAGATGGGAATTCATTAGCGATATCTGAAGAGGATTTACAAAGAGTACTGACAGTGATGAACATGTCTTGGGCTCCAAGCACAAGGGAATGTTATGGAGCAGGCTTACTGGTTTTTCACGTCTTTTGTGACAAGAGAAAGATACCCGAGGAACAACAGTGTCCTGTTGACACACGGACGATGTTGAACTTCATATCAAGCTGCGCAGGTTCGTACTCTGGAAAAACATTAGCAAATTACATGTACGCGATCAAAGCATGGCATACTTTGCACGGACAACCATGGAAGGTACAACAAGACGAGTTGAAAGCGGCACTAGATGGAGCATTGGAATGTACGCCTGAAACATCCAAGCGTCAAAAACGCGAACCCTTTTCGACGGAGCTCATCCTTAAAATCCGGACTTACCTTGACCTGTCAAAACCGCTGGACGCGGCGGTTTATGCATGCTTAACCACATCATTTTATGGTATATGTCGTCTAGGAGAACTCACTGTTAGGGCCTTGAAAGCTTTCAACCCTGACAAGCACGTCAAACGATCCAATGTCAAAATGGATGTTAAAGATCGGAATGACTTACTAGTGACCGAGATTTTTCTTCCAAGGACCAAAATCTCGAACGTCGGACAGAGCATGTTCTGGGCGCAACAAGACAATTTCACTGATCCCAAATCAGTGTTGCTTAATCACTTTGCAATCAACAATCCAGGATCGGATTCTCACCTGTTCACGTGGAAGCACGTCAAAAGAATGAGACCTTTAACTCGGACGGAATTCTGGAAAAGAGTCAGCGGCATAGTGAAAAGAGAGCATTTATGAAACCTGAAGGGTCATGGCTTGCGCATAGGAGGGACCTTGGAATACCTGTTGCGGGGAATTCCGTTTGATGTTGTCAAATCTATGGGGAGATGGTCGAGCGAGGCCTTCACAAGCTATCTGCACAAGCACGCACTCATATTAGCGCCCTATTTGCAAGATTCTCCTGCGCTAGAACCTTTTACTCGATATACCATGCCCCCAGTGTATTGACAAAGTATGTTATTATGTCGCCCTTCTCCTTTGAAGCGGGAGTCCATGCTGCGCCTGACGCGTCGCTGGGCTCCTTCGTTTAGGGAATCACGGCTCACCCTGGACTCTCACAGGTTTGAAACAATGTTTCAGGTCGCGAACCCTTCGGGTTTGAGCCCAAATAGCTACAAGGCCTCAAATGTTACTATTGTGTATCAATCAGATATATGCGGCAGTCAATAGATCTGATTGTTTAGTGATTACCTCGAAAACTGTTAGCAACGCATAGAAGGATTCTTGACCAGTTTCGTTCGGCAATGTGACATAGTGTGACACGATGATTGTGCTCAAAACACTGTTTTGCACCGGCCTCTGGCAACGTGGCCTTGACATACTTCCTTACTTTTTACATAGCATTAGAGTCTACTATTTTCTATGTGCTTCTGTTGTTTCCTTATTTTAATGTTGTGTAGTTGTTGTGTTATGAAGAACTGGCCGAAACATTTTGCAACTCTGGGCCAACTCTTAAGCTTGCGTACTGCACCCGCATCAGCGTCAAATGACCGGTTGCAGAGTACTGCCGTTGGGATCATCGCGCGCAGTATCCGACGTCCATTACACGTTGATACTCGTATTTCTTATTGCAATAAACTGACACTGGGCAGACATTAGATCCTTAGCGGCCTAGGTACAAAATGCCGACGGTTGCACCACTCCCAACTTATCCTCCTGCAAGCGCCAGAAAATCGTTATCAGCCTCGCAGCTGGCAACTTTCCATAGCAACGTATCAAACGCCCTTGGTGAAATCCTTGCACTACCTCCTGCAAGACGAGACACCCCTGCCACCCGTAGTTTTCTATCCAGCTACGTCAATGACATCGCCCATCAAACCTTGCAAACTCTGGTATGGGATGTGCCACCATTCACAGATAACCATGTACACGCACGCGCCCTATTCCTTGCGGAGAAACTAGCTATCGTACCATCTTGCTTCGATGTGAAGACACTCCTGGACATCGCTATCGCATACTTCCCTTACCCAACCCGCGTCCGTGCCCTTTTCTCTGCAGCCCTTGCCAGCACACCAAGCCTCGCTACCGTATTCACTTCAGATATGGTCCCTGTACTGACTACCCTTCTTGAACCGTCCCGCTCTGCAGGTTTATACGGCCTCCGCAAAACCGCACGCTGCTTTGTCAGTCTGCTCTCTGGTTGTCCCCCCGAGCTCGTGCGTCCATTTGCGAAGGACCAGGATTTCATGACGGGACTCGCACAAGCGTACGAAGAAGGACTCGCTTCACTAGCTCGTTCGTACGGTGGAATGCGTACTGATATCGGTACCCGCGAGCTGGATGAGTGGGAGCGCATTTGGCTCGAAACTAAGGTCGACCTCATAGACAGCTTCCACATTGTTATTACCGTCATGCTCCAAGACCTCTCAGCCGCATCCGGTGCAGCATTGGCAGCAGAATCAGAACAGGCGTTCAGCATTATATTTGCATTATTGAACCTCCCACCCTCGTCAGTAGTACAAGCGGGCGGTGCTCCTAGTAATGCTGCTCCTTTTCTCAACCGATCGCTGATGGCCGACTATCAACACTCGTATAACCTGTCTAGCACTCTTTCTTCTATTCTGCGCCGTACTGCTCGTGAAGACGCTCGAGTTGACCTCCTCGAATCTACCCTTCGTTCCTTCGAAATCGAATCTTCCGCTGCTGGGACCAAAGATCCTGGGGCACTCAAGCTGATCATCAAGTCATCTGGCATCCCGCCCGGCGCCTCAGCTTCTGGGAAGGGCAAAGCCAAACTAGTCCGCCCTGAACCTGAGCAACATGATCTTGACGTGGAGATCCTGCAGGTCATGGACATTTTCCCGAACCAATCGCCTGAGTATATCCGGGAGCTCCTCACACAATCTGTGTTCGAGAGTGCAGAGAAGGTCATTGAAGCACTCTTAGAGAGCACCGCACTCAGAGAGCCCTCTGTTGCGAAGGATGTCGGTGTGAACAAAGGTGCTCGTACTGTGCCCAATGAACCCATTGAGAGAAAGAACGTGTTCGATGACGAGATATTGGACGTTTCCAAGATACGTATAGGGAAGAAAAAGTACGGAACGGTATTCCTTCGTATATCCTGTTACTCACTGTTCCGCTCCGTAGCCAAGACGAGGCATCAATGCAAAAGGACAGAGTAGCCATTGAGCTGATGAAAGCCGACATTCTACGACGTGCAGAGGCGATGTATAACGGGGAGGAAGATGAAGATGGTGGCAAGGCTGCCGAAGTCGATCATGATCTTGACTTCGCAGGCGAGGTGAAGGTTGTCGGTGATGGAGAGGCTAGCAGCGAGGGCGAAGACGATGGCGACGAGGATGGGGTACCGTCGAAAGTCACTCCAGAAACAGTCCTGGAGCTTGCGTATATTCGTGATCCGGAGCTGTTTGCTAGAGATGCTAATACTCGGAGGTCAAAAGCACGCAGTGAGCTCAAAGCACAGACCGGCAAGTCCTTTGTTATTTTCATTAGCCGCATTGCTGAGTTATCATCTAGGTTGGTCCGATGAGCAAATCGAGGGATGGAAGATAATGCTGGAGCGAAATGTATGCTATCATTATCTACGTAACCTGGTCGATACTGATGCTCCCATTCAGCCAAACAAGGACAAGATCCTGCAGAAACACGAGTTTTCTGGGAATAGAATAGTAGATCTGTCAAATACTGGAAACGCAAGTGGTTCTGGATCATCATCCCGCGGTGGAGATCATGCAAGAGGCAGAGGTGCGCGTGGGGCAGGAAGAGGAAGAGGACGTGGTAAAGGGTCTGGAGACGGTGGTGATGCAAGAGAGCGAGCATCGAAAGACAAGAATAAAGCTAGCAGAGGAAACCACAACCGGAAAAGGGGACATGACAAGAAGATGGCCAAAGCTGGTCCTGGTCCATCATAATGCATAGGGGCGATAAATGCATATGTTTGTTTTTCTCAGTTTATGTGATGCGATATGCGGTAAAATACAAGTCTGTATGTACTAGTAGATAATCAATATGCAAGCATGCTAGGGTCTGTTTCTTTATACCGAGGGAAGAGTTTATCGAACCTCGATTCAAATGTGAGCTCAATCACGTCGTTGACCAGTTGCATATCTATGGTACTGGAATGAGAACGAGCAAGGCCACACAATATATTGAGAGCCATACCTAGCTCGCCTTCTGAATCCAATGGGAGTGTCGCCATGGCTTTTATTGTAGATGCATCCACCACGCTCCCGATAACCTCAATATAGGTGGCAGTCACTTCCACATTCTACCATTTACAGTCAGAGTTGTGAAAAGTCGGAAGTACAACGAGTTCTGACCTTCCTTTGGATCTCTACCTGGCCACCATCACTCGCTTCGACGATGGCAATGTCATCTGAAAGCTGGATCAAGGTAAGGGAGTCAGACGCGTATGAGACCGAGGGCATGATTGAAAAATTAGCTGACTCGGAGTACTTTGCATGGGAGACGAACTGTCCTGCCCTTTATTCCGGAAAGACGGGCGGAGTTGACGCGCATTGATATAGGTTCGTTCATGGAGGGCTTGAGACTGGAATTTTGGTGTAGTACTGCCGGCTGAAGCGACGCGCCTGTGGCTATGTAGTGGATAGTGGTAATAAACACAGGTAAACAAACTCTCATGAATTCATCTCACTCGGAACCTCCACCGACACTAATGGTGCATATTGAGACGTCTGACTTGATTCTTAATCAAGCTTAACAACACAGTCCTCGACTTTATGTAAGTGCATCATTGCCATTCCATAGCCGCAGTTGTTTTAAGTTGTGTTCGAAGATATTTTCCGGCTGCTGGTCCTAGTACTACTTCCTCCCAATAGTGGGGAACGTTATCAGCGTTCGTGCCGCTCGTCCTTGGCTCACTTCCAATGCATGGAGATCCGCGTACGATTGTCATCATTTTGATCAACTCTTTGACCTGTATTCAGAACAGACTTACTATGGCATGATCCTTGAGCTTTCAAATATTTCAGACTCAACTTCGATCAGCTTCGCATCATGTTTGTTCTAGTCACGCTTCAATTGACTGACAATAAAATTATATATACGGTAGCAAAATGAATTCTGGGAACGCAATATCGTGGGGGAGAGGTACAGTGACATCCGTCCAAAAATAAATATACTGAAAACCAGCGCGGTGCTAATGCATTGATATTATGGTGGGGCCTGTGGACAGGTTTAGCTCTATGGTAAATTTTGCACTAAGCAATCTGATCGAAAATCGATCGAGTTTCTGACCTTCAACACCCGTTCTTTAGACGCCCCAACACAAATCCATTGACATCTTGCAGAAGGTTTGCCTCGTCAATTTCTTTTGTGGAGGGCTTCAAGTTGTGCACTGTTGCAAGCATGGCGTCCGCGCAAACGATGTACACCTTATTCTGAGGGAGTTTCTCTCTCAAGGTGCGTTTGCACATTCTGAGACGTTTCATCGATGAATCTCTGCCGTTCTTCTGATTTCGTTTTCAGGAAAAGAAAACGTGTTTCGGCATTCATGTCTGGATCACAGATGTCAAAACCTTGCGGCATCTTCTCGCACACCATGTTGCAGATGTGCTGGTCTGACTTGGAGCGAACAATGAACGCCTCAATGTTCTTGAATTGCTTACAGGCGCGGAGGATGGCAAGGTCGGAATCCAAGACACGATCGTTTGTAAGCACGATGATGCAGTCGAAGATGTAGAGGCCCATGTCATTGAAGTACTTCCAGTCAGGCACATTTGGAGTGCCTGATCCGGGAACATCGTACCAAACCATCCGAGAATCTTTGTGTGGATCTGCATATCTCGCGACGGTATAAGTGATCTCGACGATTCCCGTAGAAGCGGCCACTGGACCAGTTCTGGGCAAACCACGGACGGCATTAATGAAGGACGACTTACCAGCTCCAGCAGAGCCAACAACTGCAATGTGAATGGATTCAGGGCTGTAATGATACTGGACTTTCATCCGAGTGATATCTTCGTTCGAAGGGCGACACTCAGGTCGAACGCCTTCGAACCATCTACGCTCAACAACGAGTCTCGCCTCCTCTGCTCTACGAGCAGCTTCTGCAGCCTGCCGCTTCAGCTCTTCCAGACGGCTCTGTGTCATTGCAGCACTGTCTTCAGCTTCGCTCGCCTTGGACATGGCTAAGAGGACCGCCATATTCGCTAATGTTTCCATCTTTCTTGCATCCTCTTCTGCTTCTAGCTGCTTGACTCTTGCAGAACGAACCGGCCAGTAGGCTGCGACTGCAGATGCCGCGGACACGACACCACCGCGGACACTGCAGACGTCACGACTGGAACCGCGAATGGGAGGAAGAAAGGCATGCAGCACGGAGAAACTTGGGGACTTTACACTGTTGAAAAGGGTGTTGTGGTCATGTGTTTTCTGTGTGCGTCTGATGCAACCTAGAATAAAATTAACCAATTGTGAACTGCAGAACTTCAAGCTTGACTCACCTACATATGGATTACAACAACTTGAATATGAATGCGGCGTGCAGCTGATGACAACTCTGCAGACAAGACCACAGAAAATGATTCAATGAGGGACAAGCAGTGTGGGTATGCAGGCCTTATACTTGTCCAGACAGACGCGAGGCCGGTACGAACAACTTCGGTAGCTTCCACATTGTTGAAAAGCCATTCACGTAGCTTCTAATGTGTTACGCCGAGGGTAGAATAAAACATTGAATAAGGAGTCGTAGATCAGATCTCTACGTGAAGTCATACGAGTAGATCCAGTTAAGGGGAGATACTTTATGCATGATGCTCGCGACCGCCTTAATTTCTATGTAGGTAAGCTGTCGATAGGCAAACTGAACGCAGCCTCACCAGTTTGACCCACTCAAAACTGCGTCGTTTGTTGTTTGCATGTATGAAGGTAGTTGAACGTGAGCACGGTATTGCAGAAAATTGGCGAATTTGGAAATTGGAAATAGCGATGCATCTCATCCTCGTTTATCGTGATGTATGCCGCTCTATGACCTTGGTATTGGTTGGAAACATCACAAGTTCTCAATGCTGACGAGTCAGGGGATTAGAAGGTCCTTAAATCTGTGGCTGGGCAGTGGGTAGAGCATTTTCGATTGATGCTGGTGATTCGAAGCAGTTGGGGCTGGGGGATGCTATTCTGTGGACAACATAATATTGTTGTGCACGCTGTACCACGGTGCGGGCCATTTCATATAGAAGGAAACGACTATCTTCCTCCTGTCATGATCTGGGAGACTGATGAAAGGTATCCCCAGATTTGAAAGTGCGGGATTTGGCCGGTCTGCGTGAGATCTACATGATGCAGGCCAAACGCAGATCCTTGAAAGTCTGGAAGACAGGTCTGCGCAAAATTTGCTCCGAAAGTGCTTGGAAGTCTTCCAAGCTCACTGCATGATAGTTGGGAAGGCCTTGCATCATGATCATCTTTAGCCTAGGGTGTGGTTGCTATCAGCCAGAGAAATATGGTGGCGCTTGGCATGTAATATGCAAAATGTTCCAAACACCTCAACATGCTGCTTAAATCACCTCGAAAAATTCAGGTTCATGTGTGCTATCTGGAGATAATATACTGTCCAAGTAGAATAAAAATTTCTTGAGTGTTGCAGCTGCAAGAGACGGAGGTGGTGATTTGCAACCTCATATAATCATAAATGATCCAGATCCCAATAGAGCCTGGAGAGATATAAACCTGGAACATATCAGACACCTTGTCAGGGTGTTAGAATACAATTTCGATAAGGATCATTCTCTTATTTATTTATTTTTTGAGATGCTGTATGAAAGTGACAGGAGATAGGAGAGTGTGTAAGAAATTCAATCTCCTCTACAGCACGCTCGGCTTGATACACGGCATCCAATTGCATCGCTCATCTCATTTTCACATCTTTACAATGTCTCCAAACCGCCGGTGTAGCCTTCAGAAGAAGGCGCAACTCGCGAGGCCAAATTCGCAGCTGCTATCCATGCTATTAAAGAAAAAAGACCAAGAAACTCCAGACAGTAACTGCACAGTTCAAAGTGCCATATGATATTCTTCGTCGACGGGCGCTGAGCCTGACCATAATGACCACCCGAAAAGTCAATGCCATGAGGGCTTATTTAATCCCCTCCCGTTCTCACAAGCGCTACCTCGAAAAATGGTGATTATGTCACCTGAATTTCCACAACATATGATTACTCCAAATTCCATTCACTAGCCACCGCAGCCGCCCATTACTCATTTCTCGATGTGAGGCATGGATCGGCCCCTCCCAGCTTTGCACTTCCATACTGTCTAATGCACCATCCTTAGTCTCCACTGTCCTCCACCCTTACTCCATACCAGTTGGTGGACCTCTCGCTGGCATGTCTTGGGATTTTCGAGTTGGTGGCGATGCAGATGTATGACAAGGGGTAATGCAGGCCGTCAGCTGTCCAACTCAGGACTCTATCAACAGTACTATTACAATCACAATGATTAGTTTATGAACCTTGCGTTCATTTTCAAAGCTTTGCACAACATTAAGATTCGGTGTGCAACGTCGACAGAGCTCAGTCTTCAGGACGTGACCGTGTTTTACAGACACTGAATTTTCTCGGCCTTCATCCGACACTCCACCACAAAATCGTTAAGATCAACAAAAGTCATATTCACATAGAGCAACTACGAATCTATAACGGTGCAAATCCGTAGAAGAAAATATGATGTGGTTGAGGAGTTACAAAAAGTTTATTGAAAATATTGCAGAACCCCAGGAGTGATAATAATTCTTTGGCCTTGTGCCAATCCTGACCAACTGAGACAAAGACGAGCGAATCTAGATCGACCGCAATCCAATACTGAATAGAGCTCGCGCGCACGGGGCATACACCCAACCACGAGAAAAAACCGGCGAATAAGACAAAAAATGCGGCGCTAATGCGCTGTGGTGGGGCTGCGCATCAGATAAACGTAATTCACTAGAGAGTGCTACGGAGCACTCCATAGCACAATCCGACCCGCTGATGACTGGACAGGCTCAGCTTTATAGTAAATTTTGCACTAAGTAATCTGATCGAAAATCGAGCAAGTATCTGACTTACTTTAACACCCGTCCTGTACACGCTTCAACACAACTCCTTTGACATCATTCAGAAGGTCTGCTTCGTCAATTGTTTTTGCGGAGCGCATCTTGTGCACTGTTGCAAGCATGGCGTCCATGCAAATGACGTAGACCTTCTTAGGAAGGAGGTTCTCTCTCTCAAGGTGCATCTGCACGTTCTGTGACGTTTCGTCGATGAACCTCTGCCGTTCTTCTAATTTCGTTAGCAGGAAAAGAGCACGTGTTTCGGCATTCATGTCGGGATCACTGGGGTCAAAACCTTGCGGCATCTTCTCGCACACCATGTTGCAGATGTGCTGGTCTGACTTGGAGCGAACAATGAACGCCTCGATGTTCTTGAATTCCTTACAGGCGCGAAGGATGGCGAGGTCGGAATCCAAGACACGGTTGTCTGTGAGCACGATGATGCAGTCGAAGATGTAAAGGCCCATGTCATTGAAGTACTGCCAGTCAGGCACTTTTGGAGTGCCTGATCCGGGAACATCATACCAAACCATCCGAGAATCTTCGCGCGGATCCGCATATCTCGTGACGGTATTAGTGGTCTCGACGATTCCCGTAGGAGCGGCCACGGGATCAGTTCTGGACAAGCCACGGACGGCATTAATGAAGGACGACTTGCCAGCTCCAGCAGAGCCAACAACTGCGATGTGAATGAATCCCGGGTTGTAATGATACTGGGCTTTCATCCGACTGATATCTTCATCTGCAGGGCGACACTCAGGACGAACGCCTTCGAACCATTTACGTTCAACAGCAAGCCTCGCCTCCTCTGCTCTGCGGCTAGCTTCTGCAGACGCCTGTAGCAGGTCTTCCAAACGGTTCTGCGCTGTTTTAGCACTGTCTTCAGCGTCGATCGTCTTAGACAAGGCTACGAGAATCGCCATCTGCAGTAGGGCTTCCATCTTCTTTACTGCTTCTTCTGCTTCTAGTTGCTTGGCTCTTGCGGAGCGAGTTGGCCAGTAGGCTGCAACCGCAGACGCCGCGGACACCAACCGCGGACGTTGCAGCCACCGCGACTGGAACTGCGAGTGGGGAAGCGAGGAGGAAAGCCATGTTAGTGCAGAAAACTTGGGGACTTTACACTGCTGAAAAGGGTATCGTGGTAGCGTGTTTTCTGTGTGCGTCGGATGCGACCTAGAGAAAGATTAACCAATTGTGGACTGCATAACTTCAAGCTTCACTCACCTATATATAGATTACAGCAACTTGGATATGAATGCGGCGTGCAGCTGATGGCAATT
Source organism: Suillus decipiens (assembly GCA_016695475.1). Taxonomy (NCBI): domain Eukaryota; kingdom Fungi; phylum Basidiomycota; class Agaricomycetes; order Boletales; family Suillaceae; genus Suillus; species Suillus decipiens. The sequence continues at coordinate 124,920 of MU172995.1, forward strand.
TTGCAGGCAAGACAACAGAAGATGATTTGACAAGGGGCAAGCAGGGTGGGTGTACAGGTCTTATACTTATCCAGACACTGGACATGAGGTCGGTACCACGAATAAACTTCGGTAACTTCCATATTATTGAAGAGATATTCACATAGCTTCTGATGTGTTACGCCGAGGGTAGAATGGAATGTTGACAAGAAGTCGTAGATCAAATCCCTGCGCGAAGTCATACAAGTCGATCCAGCTAAAGGAAGATATTGCATGCATGTAACCTTGACTTGACATTGTGCAATGTACGCCCGCGACCGCTGTAGTATAAGCAAACTCTCGATAGGCGAGTTGAACCCAGTCTCACCAGTCTATGATTACCCACTCAAAACCACGTCGTCTGTTATTTGCATGTATGAAGGCAGTTGAACGTGAGCGTAGCATTGCAGACTCAAGTTGTCAAGTTTGAAAATTGCAAATAGCGATGTATTCCATCCTCGTGATGACCTTTGTATTGCTCGGTATCATAGTCCTTCATGCTGACGAGTCGGAGGGTAAGAAGGTCCTTAAACCTGTGAATAGGGCATTATCGAGATCCGTGATTGATGCTCGTGATTCGAAGCAGTTGGGGTTACTAGGGGCCAGGCGATGCCATTCTGTGGACAACCGTCTGTTGTTGTGCGATGTGCATGCTGTAGTAGGGTGCAGGGCTATTCCATATAGAAGGAAATGAGCATCTTTCTTTCTGTTATGGTCTGGGAGAGTGATAGAAAGTACGCTCGGACAGTGCGAGATCTGGCCAGTCTGCCGCGTGAGGTTTATTATGAAGGCTGGACGCAGATTCTGTGACAAAGACTGGGCAAAGTTTGCTAGTGGCTTGCTCCGAAACTGCCGAAAAGTCTGTCAAGCCCACTGCATGATGGACGGTATAGCTGAACCATACATGGTGGCGCTCTGTGTCTCAACCATGTGGACCACAGATGACCCCACAGAAACATTTGAATGAGAACGACTTGTCTGGCGATGACGTGTGTGGTTGGTTGGTGAGTATTCCGACACTTCAATTACTTACTTAACATTGTGCATGAAACAACCGTAACGAACAGTGATAGTCACGAAATACTACACACACAAAAACCATTGAATAAAATATCATTGTGGCACCGATGCAAACCTTGTGCAAGAGATGTCAGGCTCCGGGAAAGGCCCATCTATAGGGCAACGACGATACTCGACGAACAGATCGACAATCGAGCAAGATTATCTGATTTACTTTTGACACCCCATCGACTCCAGACGCTTCAACACAAATTCTCTGACATCATTCAGAAGGTCTGCCTCATCAATTGCCTTCGGAGAGCGTGAGTCGTTCACCACCGCAAGAATGGCGTCCGCGCAAACGATGTAGACCTTCTTACGAGGAAGGTTCTCCCTCTCAAGATGCATTTGCACATTCTTGCACGTTTCGTCGATGAATCTCTGCCGTTCTTGAGATTTCGTTTGCAGGAACAGAGAACGTGTTTCAGCGTTCATGCCGGGACCACAAAGGTCAAAACCTCGCGGCATCTTCTCGCACACCATGTTGTTGATGTACTGGTCTGACTTGGAGCGAACAATGAATGTCTCGATGTTCTTGAACTGCTCGCAGGCGCGGAGGATGGCAAAGTCAGATTCCAAGACACGATTGCCTGTCAGCACGATGATGCAGTCGAAGATGTAGAGGCCCATGTAATTGAAGTACTGCCAGTCAGACACATTTGGAGTGCCTGCTCCGGGAACGTCATACCAAATCATCCGCGAGTTTGGGTCCGGATCAGGGTATCTCGTGACGGTATTAATAGTCTCGATGATTCCCGTAGGAGCGGCCATGGAATCATATGTGGACAATCCACGGACAGCATTAATGAAGGATGACTTGCCAGCTCCAGCAGAGCCAACAACTGCGATATGAATGAATCCTGGGCTGTAATGATACTGGACTTTCATCCGATTGATATCTTCTTCCGAAGGGTGACACTCGGGGCGAACACCTTTGAACCATTTACGCTCAACAGCGAGCCTCGCTTCCTCTTCTCTGCGACCATCTTCTGCAGCCATCCATTCCTGTTCTTTGAGGCGCCTCTGCGCATGCTCTGCTGCTTTCTCCGCGGCACGCCTGGCTTCTTCGGCTTCTTCGGCTCTCTTCCATAAGGGTGCGGCAAGTAGTGACATTCTAGCGCTCTCTTCCGTCTCGCTCGCCGAATCTATCAGCCGGATGGCTGCATATACAGCTACTACGATTGGGATTATGATACATGCCTCCATGCAGTGCACAGGAACTTGGAGGAGACAATTTGATGCTGCTGAAGAGGGTGGTGTCGCAACGTATTTTCCGTGTGTCCGACGTGACTTGGACTCATTAACAAATTGTGGGTTGCACAATGTCAAGCTTCGCTCACCTCTGTATGGATTACAAAAAATTGAATGTGGCGTCCAGATAATGGGAACTATGGCGGGAAGAGAAGATAAAATGATTCAGCAAGGGACAAGCAGGGTGGGTGTGCGTGTCTTATACCCGTTCAGGCGGACGCCAGGCAAACACGAGGACAGTATGAATAAGGCATGGCAATGGCAGCTTCCAGATTGTTCATTCACGTAGCTTCTGATGTGTTGCGCCGAGGGTAGAATAGAACATGCATCCGCCGACAGAAAGTCGTAGGTTAGAGATCTACATGGAGTTCTGCGAGTCCATTCCATGGGAGACAATTACAGTTCGATGTAATTATATGTACTAGATGACAACTGACAAATACTTGTGCTTAGAGCCTTAGAGGTCAGTCCGTCAGTCCGCTTGGCTGATAGTAATAGACAGGTGCGTCCGCAGGTAAGTCGCAATCATCTTCAGTGTGTCGGTGTATCGATGATAATGGCATAATTTTCGTATAACAAGAATAGCTGCGAGTACTACGTTTAAAGTGGCGATGTGGATTTTGCCGTAATTCACCTGGATGAATTAGAGCATATGAAATTCAGGGGCTCACTTTTGCAAGGCCGTGTGGACGTACAGCAAGTAATGATACAGAATGTAATAATAAACAAATCCGTTCTCAATATGACGTGAAACCACACACCAATATGAATCACAACAAATCTCTGTTCGAGCGGCACCTTTTCCCCGGCCTACATCATGGCGCGGTTGATCAAAGTACCTAGGCCGCCTTCATACAATCCATGACACCTTCCTCGAAATCATTGAACATATTACCAGGGCCGAAAGCTTCGACACTGATAATCGAACGTTTTTTTGCGACGCCGTCATCGACCATCCACAGAATGCCATGCCACTCTTGAACACATATCGCCCACATATTCGTCAGATGATAGCACTTGAATGGCTGATCTCCAGAGTCTCCTCAAGTTGAAATGTTGAAATGCTAGTGATGGACACGTAAATACCGATGTGTCTGCGCCAGGAAGGTACTTCAAGATTTTTTTCCACAGATGGCATAGAGCGTGGGGATCAGAAACGAATGCTGAGAAGAATGAGTGATAGGAGAAGACGGGGGTAGGGATACCGGGTCCAGGGCTGGATGAAATTCAGGTGAGAGGGAGGGAGGTGGGCAATGTAATGGTTAATGATCAGCCAGAGTGACACACAAAAGTTGGAAGAAACGTGCGAGGCTCAGAGCGTCGTGTGATGACCTGGCCTTGCTATTCTCATTGTAGGTTGTTCCTGGTTGTTTATTATCCCCGAGTTGTACCTCGTTTAGCATAGTGACTATAGGGCGATACTTATGTAGTATATTTAATGGTGCAAATAACCATTACCATGGGAGAGGAGAGCCTCGTGGAAACAAAGGTGTTAATTCGTAGGGGTCAAAATGACATAAATGCAGTAGACAATATGGGTGACAAGTGACGAAGAAGCGTGGCTGCATCTTGAAGTAAGGGTCAGAACTTAGAAGGCATGAGAGATAAAAATTAAGGAGACCTCGGCAGCATGTCCAATGCCAGCAGGGCTACCTGAGCGCTATCGTCTGGCTCATTTTCTGATTTCTCCACTCGACCAAGGACTCATAGAACTACGAGTTCTAAGCACTGGCATTGATTGTTTGCGACTCTGTTCAGGCTTTCCTGTCCTAACAAATGAGTCTTTCTATTTTTAGTAAGCACGTTACTATTTACTCACCCTACATAGTCACAGTGCTAGTAGGCCAGGCTTCATCGCTTCCATACCATGGGCAAGAAACAGTCAGGGTCAGCTGAGAAAAAGCCTGCCGAAAAGAAAGGTGGAAACCCCAAGAACGCTGACAAAGGCGATCAATCTGAGGGAAAAGTAAGCCACAACAGTTGCTTCTGATGAAAACCGCACCTCCAGTCGTGTCCAGGGAAAGAGTGGTCTAAAGGCCGCAACTGCTGTCAACGTCCGTCATATTCTGTGCGAGAAACACTCCAGGGCAACTGAGGCATTGCAGAAGATTCAGGTTGTGACGCATGTCATTATACGAAGGTGTACTAGTTCTGATGGGTAGTTCGCAGGAGGGGCAGCGCTTCGATAAGGTAGCGCAGGAATACTCGGAGGACAAAGCTAAAGGTGAGTTTTCTCACCAGATTTCAAGTGGTGGAATGTCACATTTTCGTCCCAGCTGGTGGCAGTCTTGGCTGGATGGTACGGGGGTCCATGGTTGTAAGTGGTTTCAGTCACAACGACTGACTTGGATAAGCGAAATTTATTTCTGTCATAAAGGGTGCATTCCAAGATGCTGCATTCGCCCTTACCCCGTCTACTGTCGACAAACCCATTTTGTCGTCTTTAGTCAAGACGAATTTCGGATACCACATCATTATGGTAGAGGGCCGCCGATAAATCGACGACCTGTGCGTACACTATACACCCGTTTGAGTATACAATTAGCGAACTACTACAACTACTATATGTGAGTGAGATACAAGCTTCGGATATATGAATCAGAAATAACACCTGCAGTATAACTACTCGAATCAGATGGTCAAAGCGCCGAATCACCAAGAGACACAGATGCCAATTCATCCATCTGACTCCCATAACAACTGCTAACTTGCACTGAAGTCTATACAGACAAGCTAAGCGACGCCACAGCCTGCTACCAGATCACCACAGACCTTGCGAGGCATGGAGGCAGTGACACAGTGTACATTATCACCTTGTTGAGACAGAAGCTCAAGGAACAAACCTGGACTGAGATCAGCAAGCCGATTTCAAAGGCTGTGCAGGAGAGGTCTGACTTTTGTCCTCTTTAGACCATGATATTGGTATCGACGACGACTTGGAATAGTCCGGAAGTTCTGGAACGGGGGTAGCTTCCTCTGATGGTGTGGGAACTGCGCGTGCTCTTGGTTTCCGAGGTCTTCTAGTTTGCTTTGGAGGTGGAGCCTCAGCATCTGGTTCCTAAACGCAGCGTTAAAGCAAATATATCAATAAAATCGCCAGTAATCTGTAGCATGACCTGTACATACAGTAGGTTCAACTTCTTCTTGAGCAAGACCCGATGAACGCGCAACTGCAGTGGAGCGCCGCCGGCGTTTCTGCTCATCAGCTTCGGGATCTGGCGTTGTTCCAGAAGACGTGGGCGTCTGGTCGGGTTGGACGGTACCCCTACGAGACTGGTTTCTTCTAGGTTCAACATTGGATCGCAGCATAGCAGCCCTCCTGCGCTTGCTGGGTACAGCCGAAGAGGTGGGGTGGGCAGCCAATACTTCATCATCATGGCGGCGAATATCTGCAAGCAGCGCGTTGCCTTTCTGCTTGTTAGCTCCCCTGCCGTTCCTCCGGCGTCGACCTGCACCATACTGTGCAATAGCCTTGCGGAAGTCGACGTGCGGCTTGTGCAGGTAGTAGTACGTAACACACTGGGCGGCAGTCTTGTTGGGCAGATGTTGAGCAATAAGCCCAAATTGCTTCGGATGAGCAGCGTATCTCTCCTTGAAGACAATGCGTTCCTCTTCTGTCCAGAGGTCAAGAGCCGAGGACGAGCTGTAAAACTCTGCAGGGTTGTCCAAAAGATTGTTCGTATCGTCGTAAGAGTATGGTCCACGGCCATCAATGACGGAAACCATATCTGGTATCTTTGCGACGTTCTTGATCGCCAAGTAACTTGGATCCGTCAGCTCCTCCATCCCAAGATTCGCGATGATCTGCTCCATCTCAAGATCAGAGCGAACAGCATCACCCAGAACGGCAGCTGATCGTCTGGTGGACCTGCCACCTGCAGAAGCTGGCATAGATTCCTCAGGTATACCGCCTTTTGACACGTTATCGAGCCGGGCACATTGTGCTATCCATTGCTGATGTAGCTCAAGATATTCTTCTCTTAGCTTTTGCTGTTTTTCCCGAAGGGCTGTTTCTCGCTCCAAGAAGTGTCCTGATAAAGACGATCTAATAGACTGAGAATGTAAAGCCATTCTTTCCTGACGAGGCAGATCAGCTGCAAATTCCTGAAACAGCTTGTCTTGCGCGTCAATGGGTGAAGGCAGAGAAGGCTCGCGAATCGCCCGATTGGCCCTAAGAACTGGAACAACGCGCTCATCGCGCGTCTGACGATCACATTGAAGCCTCGTTAGGACAACAAAACGAAGGGCTTTTGCGGTCGAGTCTGCAAAAGACGGACGACCATAAAACCACGTTGCGGGCTGTTCTACATCAAGCGCAGGAGTCAAAAGCTGCTCTCCGGCCTCGACACAAGATGGACTGCCGACCGATTCGGTGGCAATGACTTGTGGAACAGATTTCAGCAAGGGTGTGTCTCCTGTTAATGTTCCCGGGGAGCCGACATCAATATCTTTCTCCAACATTTTTGATTCTGGTGAAGGAGTCGCGGTCGCAGACGCTGGTGAATCATCGACAGCCGCCCCCGCAGATTTCAAAGCAGGACTGGGCGTAGCCGGACTAATGGACTGTGTTTGAACTTCATCAAAAAGAGGGGAGGTTTGGTTGGATTGTATTTCAGTTCCTTTACCAGCTGAATTCCCCAAGAAGGCGAACTCCATGTCACTAGGGAGAGCATGAGAAGATATAAGCCCAGGAGGAGACATCTCAATATCTAACATTGGTATATGTCTTCAGGGTTATCGACAAGCAAAACGGATAGACGTACCTTCTCCTGACAATAAGTTTGGTGGAGAACGCGGGAAGTTCGATGCCAAAGGGGGACCATTAAGCTCACCGTTCATCACAGGATGGGCCGGTTTGGTGTCCACGTGCGGCAACTCGTGGGGTAGAGGCTCAGGGTGCGTAGAACCCTTTCCAACAAGAGTATCTGATGTAGAACCAAGTCGATCAGGATCTCGCGACAACACATGCATAGATGCTTGTTGAATTATACTCTCTCGATTTGGTTTCGGTGACACGATAAGCCCATTAGGCGCGGAGATAGCAGATTTATCAGGTCGAGAAGAAGCAGATGATCGGGATGAAGACCTCGACTTCAATCTTTTAAGTGGGGGTTCGGAAGATATCGAGGACGCTCTAGATCGTGCTACAGAGTGGGCGGGTGACGCACGCCCGCAAGATGGTGAATGCCTGCGGACATTACAATCGGTGATATGTGGGTCCGGGGGAGGAGAGTTCAAGGCACGGCGAGGTGGTGTGCTAGCAATGGAGGTCGAAGACCGTGAGTCATCGTGATCATGACTAGATGGTCGACGCGGATAGAAAGCATCTGTGTTTGATTTATCAACTGAGCGCGGTGACCGCCGAGTACTATCATCATATTGAGGACGGTATGTATCTGGCCGAACAAATATATGCGGTTCTCGGTAGCTTTGGCCACTAGAATAAGGACGATAAGTATCACCATGAACAGGAGGATACGTTGGTGACTTCTGGGGAGAGTAATCTCGTGCAGGACGGGCACGATAATCCGGAAACCTTGGACTTGGGGGCTCCAATCTACATACGATGATGAGAGAAAATACCAAGTGACACACAAACGGACAAACGCTTCGTATCGGCCGGATCGATCGACGTGTGATTGCTTCCAGGAGTCTGATGGCTCAAACATGCGCTCTGCCATAGTATCTCTGCGAGGTTTTTCCCGTAGAGGTGGTGGGCTTGGAGAGGATCTTCGATCTTGCCAAGGCTGCCAGCGGGAACTGGCATCCCAGAAGCGCACTTCCACAGAACGAGACCGGTCATAACGATCTGGGGATGGACTACGGCTGCTATAGCGTTCTGGTCTCCATGTATTTGGCCTGTAAATGTTTGGATGATCATCACTACGATAGCCAGGCCCCCCACGGGGGATATAACTATCATACGGGCCGTATCTCCTCGAAGATGGACCAGGAGATGGAGATCTTCGACGTGCAGTGGGATAGGGTGACTAATAAAGAGGGTATTTGAACAACCCGAGAAAAGTACGACTCTCACGAGAACTTACGTCGTATACAGACGAGAAAGTACCACCTAGAGAGCGCCGTATGTCATGTACGGGCGAAGGATTAGCAAAAGTAGAAGTTTCGTAGCTTGCAGAAGTCATGCTTGAAAGCGTTGGAACCTCCAAGATACTGCAACACTTGCCACAGGTAGAAGTCGGGTTGAAAATTAGCCTAGCGCGTCGTGGTGATATGAATATTTGTAAAACTATCTGAGAGCAAGTGAAGGTCAGTTATCGAACATGGATGTTTAAACTTTTGTGCAACTAGGGACGAAGACGCTCAGTCGAAGTAAACGCTCGAGGCAGAATGAGTGATCTCTAGCAAGAAGGGATTGAAACTCCGACCCCCCATCTGCGGGTCGATATTGTTGTTGGTATTATTGCTGCAACTACTAGGATGAACTCTGGTGCTTTCGCAAGCACTGGCTCTGGCTTCAAGGATCCTCAAAAACTCAGCTTCGAAAGAGACTGGATCCGTAGAGCAGTCCTGGCCTCTTATTGGATTGTTATTATTCTAGCATTTCCATTCTGGTGGCATTTGACGAGTATTGAGAGACTTACACTTCCAACCAGTCAAGTACAATCACAAGTTCAGAGCAACATCGTCTTTCCTGTCGCTATTCACTTTGATGCGTCCATTAGCCAACAAAATCCCAGCCTAAACTCTCAAGTCCAAACATTACTTCGTGATTCTGTGACAAATGAACCTGGAAGGTGGAGAGGCATTGACCTACGTCTACAAGACAGAAATGATGAAGGTGTGTGCACTCACGAAAATCGTATTAGTGGACAGGACAATTTGACTTGTTACTGTAGTAGCATCTAGCCTGTATACAGTTGCTCTTGGTGAACAGACCTCAATTGTCCATCCAAGACACCTGCGGCTGAGCAAGACCGATGCGCAGTCAGGTGAGTCAATAAGAGTACGATATTTTGAAATGAATTCGACTGCTCTTACATTAGCAACGAGATTAAGTTCTATATTGTCCGACCTCATCGCTCCCCCAGAGTCAAGCACTTCACACTCGCAGCGTGTCGTTCAATACTCAGATCACTATCGTCTCGCTTTTACGCTGCTAAACGAAGATGCAACCTCCAATCGATTTGTTGAGACATGGGATGTGGAAGCTGCACTCACAGGTAATCTGTATGTTCCCCGTATTTCGAGTCCAATTCTGAAGACGCCTTATCAGAATTCATATTCCCACTAATATCTCGACTCTCTATTTTGCACAATTTTACAGTCGAAAGTCAAGTCCAGTATTATGCTCCATTAGCATTTGAGCCGAAACGCCTAACCTTTGGTGACACTAAAGTCTCGGGGCTTACTCAAGAAGACCTGACGGTGTTTATCAACTCTGCCGAATGGACACTTGGTCAGTACTGTGTTGTGATCAATGGTGTCAACACCTGACCAGTTATCGTAGCATCCAGCGTCTCGAATGATCCTGTCCTCCACTTTGTTCTATTTGTTCCCTCTGAGACCCACTCACCCATGAACATTATTGACAGTGAAGGCAAGTGGCGTGTATACTCACTTCTGGTCGTTTCTAACTTATCGATAGGTCGTCCAACAAATCAGAGCTCCTTCCTTTTGCCTCAATGGGGCAGTATTTTTATCCTCAACAATGACCTCAGTTCCTCGTTGCATCTTTCATATGACAATCTAAAACCAGTTTTCCGCAACTTTGCCACCCAGCTGGCTGCCCTTCTAGGCGTGCCACCCGTTCCTATCGGCTTGAGCGTGGAAGAAAGTTCCGTTCTATCCGACTGGCAGTTAGATGCTCTGCTCCGGTGTCGTGCATTGCAGAACGTGCAAGGCACTCAGGACACATTACTTAGCATTGTGAAGCTCGTGGATCAGATCAATAACATGCCTGTTGGGCAAGTGGTACGAGATGATGTCCTAGATGCCCTTGCATCGCTCTATGAGGTGTGTTCTGCATCTAATGTCATATTAATGAAGACTGTGCTCAAACAATGCAGGCCTATCGCACCGCCGTGGCCTCGCCGGCGCTCGCTCTGCGATGGTCCAGTAAGGCATTATCTATGGCATCACGCGCTTTCTTTAATCCTGGGATGCTGGCATTGCTGTACTTTCCGGCCGAGCACAAGTATGCAGTGTATACGCCACTATTCGCATCTATATCTGTTCCTCTTGTGGTGGCCTTAATTCGGGATTTTATGGCATGGAGACGGGACCCGCAGGATAACACAAGGCGGTGAGATTGATCATTACGCATTCTGTTTGATAGCTTGTTTGTCGTCCGCCGGGCTCTTGTGTACGGTAGAAAATACATGCAGGATATTCCTATAGCAGTATATTGTAACTATCCGTAATATAGCACATGCATGTTACAGGATGGGAAATATTAAGGCCAGGCAATAAAATAAAGGGGGTTGGTTACTGGGGCCTTGATGGCGGTGATTGACGCAACATGTGCAAAGGAAATTTTCCGCCGATTTTTTGAGCATGGGGTAGCGCGGAAATGTATGTATGTCATATATTTCCATAGCGAGAGCCTCGATGGCATCCCCATGCTCCCCCTCTCTTAATGCGAAGGTAGAATTGCTATTTTGCGGAGGCTTGAGCCACCCAGATCCCATTGTGACAGGGGCTCGCGTATACAATTGAGTAATGAGCGTTGGGCCTCTGCCGTGTCTCTGTGTGCTGCTGCTCTCTTGGTACGTCCGTCACACGTTTGCCAGGTGCCTCATTGCCCGGAGTCCTGCAGCCGTGCCAGGACAGTTTTTTGCAAAGGTGCCGTGAAAGCCCCGCTTGTTTTGACCACTGCTGAATTATTCAAAGCCAATTTATGAATGGCCGCTCTTGCCCCTCCACGTAACTCACCGCCAGATACAAGATTTGGCTCCCCCCTACCCACACACAATATGATCCTTAAGTACCGAGTAGCGGTATATTTGAATTACTAGTACTAAGCAGTCCGGAGCCTGCCAGGTCACGTGTGAGTAATAATACTCGATTGCAGGTACTGCGATCATTTACATAGTCCCGATTCCCCACCAACGACAACTGAGCTTTGAAGACTGGTTATTATACCATTAATATGAGCTCAACAAAGCTCAATTCAGAGGGAGTGTTGCTATTTGAGCAGCCATTTGCACGGGTGCGCAGTTCAATTACGCCTGCTAATTCTCAATAACCTCACTACAGTCACACTTCGCCAGGTCCCTTATGAAAACTATCGGAAGGTTTTTCGTGCAACACAACGGAACATAGAGCGCGAGCTCGGAAATGTACAGACCGTCTCGAACGACTTACTGAAACGATCTAAGAGCTGCGAGGTCAACCTCGAGGACGCCGCTAAGAGCGTAGATGGGATGATAGGTCGGGTTGAGAACCTCAAACGTAAGGTACGAGAAGTGATTTTCTAGCTCGGGTTTCATTTTACATCAATGGGGATTACACGCAGCTTTCCGAACTACAGGACACCGCTGGAAAGCCCACCCTTGATGTCACTCGGGAGAGGCTACAGCATCTCATGGCAGTAGAGACCCTGCAAACTACCAGCAGCCTCGATTTTTCACGGTGGGCGGACACACGGCTTGACAGATGGCTTGTCGACTGGGCCCTCCGGACCGGACGGGAAAACACAGCACGAACACTGGCGCATGACAGGAACATAGAGGTTTGTAGTCCTGAAAGTGTTCACATCAACTCATGACGCCTACTACTTGCACTAGACCCTTGTGGATATCGATCTGTTCACTGACATACGAAGAATCGAATTAGCACTTTCCAAGCACAGTTGCACTGAAGCACTGGCATGGTGTAGCGAGAACAAGACGGCGTTGCGGAAAATTAAGGTGAGACTAAATGTTGCAAAAATGCGATCTTTATGGAAGCATATCGATTCTTCCGCAGAGCACACTCGAATTTGAACTTCGTTTACAAGAATACATCGAGTTGGCGCGTGATCAGAAGAAGCAGGAGGCCATGGCTTATTCGAAAAAGCATCTCGTGTCGTGGCAAGAAACCCATCTCCCACAGATTATGCAGGCTGCCACTCTACTTGCAATAAAACCTTCTACGATGTGTGGTCCATACCGTGTAAGATAATGTTGTTCCATCTGCATTTGGATCTCATTGGACCTCACAGAGACTATATGACGATTCCCGTTGGGTTAATCTTATTCAAGCCTTTCGGCTTGCCATCTACAATCTGAATTCTTTACCCACTGAACCCCTTCTCAATCTTGCTCTCTATTCTGGTCTGGCTTCACTGAAGCTGCCTTCCTGCAACGACAGGTCGTCCCACAATGTCGACTGCCCGGTGTGCGACCCTAGCGTAAACACACTGGCTCAAGAAGTTCCATTCAGCCACCACGCTAACTCTACTATTGTTTGTCGAATTAGCGGCAAGATCATGGATGAGGACAATATGCCCATGGTGTTCCCCAATGGTCAAGTTTACTCGAGAGAGGTATGTCCTTCACTCTTGACAACGAACTTATCAGCGACTTCTTCATGTGACAAATTAATACTCATATTTTACCGTAGGCACTGGAAGATATGGCAGCGAAGCACAATGGCATAGTCACTTGTCAAGTAACTAACCAAACATGCGAGTTCAGTGCACTCAAGAAAGTATTCATCTCTTAGCTGTTTATTGTGTGGAATACCACACTCGCCATCTTGGCTGTTTACTTCGATTCTTACTGTGTGTTGGACCTATACACGCTCGTTTTTTATCGTGTAATGACATTAGCAACTTGTAGTATATTCAGATTCGACGCCAGAAATTTTAAATTCACCTGTATTGGTGAGCAAGCGCATCCACCTTAAGTTGGGTTGCTGAGGTATTCCGCTCGTGGTTGAGAGCAGCTGTTCAAAAAACAACCCTCCAGCAACATGCCTGTGACCAAGAGCTTGCGTGTCCATACCCGAGATGTGTCAAAGAGCAGCGAAAAACAAGAGCCGACAGTAACGAAGTTTCTGCGATCTTAGTACGGGGTGCCGCAGGGTGCTGGGCCAGGGCAACATGACGTGACGAGGGACCTGGGATGCACGATACATTCATCTCCCCCAATGGCCGTGGAAAATTATTGCCATATATGGTAAATTTAGTATCCCATCCTCCGCCAAGACTCGGAACTTAACAGAAGCTGAGGCGGCCATCATAGAGTCTTCGAAGAAAAAAAAGCCTTATGGTGATGGAATTGGGGACGAAATTCGGAAATAACTGACGAAGACTGACGATCACTGAGGGTATTCAAGTTGAAGTTCAATAATGAGCGCTTGTAGATTGGCGCTCATCCGAGTCAAGATCGAAATTGTACACACAAATGACGACCTTGGTTTCTATGCACCAGTGATATCAATTCATAGGCACATTGTATAAACTTAACGAGGCGGTACCTTGCGCGTCGTGTGCGTGTGGGATGAGTGTGCTATTCTTTGTACTTCACGTGCATCAAATTGTGACTGGCAACTGTAAATTGGGTCATACGGTGCCTGTCACGCAGGCTTCGACTTGAAGCTTCATGCACACAGTGGAGCGCTGAATCTGAGCCAGACTATTTGTGTCTTGCAACTTCTATATACCAACGGAAAGCCTGCACCTATCGTTCTCTCAATTTCGATACCTGGGGATATTTTTTACCGTATGTCCGAGCTCAAGGCACGCAAGCGCAACCAGAATGAACCTGGACACCACATTTTGCAAACTCGTCTTGACAAGCAACGGATGACGTTTTCTTGGCACGAAATACCAGAATGGCAGAGGGATAATGAGTACATTTTAACGGGTTACAGACGGTAAGACTGGGTACCGACGGGTGCAAGGCTCCGACTTGCTGCAGCACGGGTGGTTGATTGACTACTGTGCTACTAGAGTACAGAACTGCTGGTCAGGTTGCATTGCATCTATCTACAGTTGTGAGGAAATCCGAGTCCCCTAACGTCTATATACCATTGATTTATTTTGTCCTGAGTAGATCCTCATAACGAGACTGGTAAGTTTCTTGTTCTCTCGAGTGGACATGGTCCATGGCATTTTCTAGTGAACGTCCTCAGCCACCTGGCTGGTGCTGTGATTTTCCTGTGGATCCTGGTAACATTTTATGGGCAGTATATCTTAGTGTATAGCACTACCACTTGGCTGGATACTTCTGTCTGTGCTGCATTTCTACTCTCTGCAGTGTTCTGCCTCACTGCGAGTGCCATGTTCCATACTGCCACCTGCCACTCGCCACAGGTCAGCCCTTCTCAAAATTGTGACCGGACGATCTGACTCATGATTCGAAATTGATTACAGGTGTCAACGCAGTGCCATGCACTGGATTACTCGGGGATCGTCAGTAAGTAAAGGTATCGCCGCCTTCATCTCATTTTGATGAATCTTTCCATAGTCCTCACCGTCGGATCTTTTGTACCGTGCATTTACTACGGATTCTACTGTGAACCAGCCTTGCAAACCTGTTATCTATGTTCCATCGCACTAGTTGGCGCAGGTCGGTGATGTCTCCATTAGCAAGTCATTTACCAACACACGTTGTTAAGGAGCAGCATATATCGTTCTCAACCCTGAATATGCAAAACCCACACATCGAGGTGCACGTACCGGTGTTTTCATTGGTCTCGGATTGTCCGCTGTGGTCCCAGTAACTCACTTATTGATATCGCATGGAGCATCCAAGCTACTTTCCGAGATGGGTTTTGGTTGGCTACTCGCATCAGGCGGTCTATACATTACGGGCGCGTTGATTTAGTGCGTAGGCCCTCATTTCCCGGCCTCCACACATATGCCTGATGTTACGATTCATCCCGCGCAGCGCTAATCGAATACCAGAACGTCTAGCTCCAGGGAAATTCGATTTACTCTTCGCATCACATCAAATATTTCACTTCTGTGTGGTCCTGGCCGCACTGGCTCACTGGATGTGTGTTTTGACTGCCTTCGATCATTGGCATTCTGGCTTGGACGGATGGAAATTGTGACGGATGGTGCTGCGTCGCTGCGCCGTAGGTATTATGCTGCCTGGGAAAATATAGAACATGCCCCAAGGGCCGTCTTCGCCTATACACCACGCTCACCGCTCCGGCGGTGTCATTAGCGCGGAGACAAAATCCACGTTGCAGGGTGTATCCGTAAGCCTAATGGAAGTTTGGTCATCCTTATTGTAATTGACAGGTTGAATGGTCTTGAATGCGCGCGCTGCATTAAGCGGGAGTCCTCGGGACGAGTGTTTACGAAGGTGACGTGTGTACCTTAGACGATAGACGTTGTGAACGGGGATCTAGGCACTGGTCCACAAGATGAGTATATGCAAAGATGCCTTGCCACACCAAGACCTCGAGGCTTTGGCCGAGGTTTGTTTTTTAGGTATTGAAGAGTGCTGCGATGCAGGGACGGATGCAGTATATCTGACGGTCAATGAAGGTTAAGGAAATGCACTATAATGGATACTAGGACGTACGTTAGGGTACCTGCAGAGCGTCATCATCGTCTCCGACGGAGCGCAGCAGACTAATACATACATGACCGCGAGATGATTACGTATTTACCGCCATCTTGGATTTCGGAACCGAAGTCAATTCTCACCCGGTTCAAATTCAGTTCAAATTCCAGGATCTCGATCGCTGGGCACTCATGTAGTACATGCATGGCTAGAGACAGCATGTTTGGCGTCCTCGCATGTGGACGGAATGAAACTTGTGGTGGCATATAAAGCCGCGCCATCACGCAAGTTTTCGCTGCCGTCCTCAAATATTATCTTTCGCGTCCGACAGCTTGTATCATGTACACGGTCGGCCTACAATCCGCTGCCGACGCATTTCTTTTTTCTAGTCTCAAGGTCCAAGTGACCCTCGCTTCACTTGTGCTCTTTATTCTTCTTTTTTTTGGTCTTGGTTCTCAAAAAGATGGTGCCGTTGACGGCGCCCCAGTATTCCTCCCTGGTTCTCATCTCCTTGCCATTACCCCATTCTTCCGCCGACGCTTCGAGTTTCTGAACGACGGTTTCCGTAAAACTGGCCAGTCTCTCTTTCAATTCAATATGCTCCAAGTAAGTGTCATAGTAACAAATCTTCCAAGGCGATCACTCACTACAATGACTGCAGGAGACAGTCATTGTTGTTTCCGGAGAGTCAGCCCGGAAATCATTCTTCGCCAATAAGCACTTCGACCTCACTGAAGGCTTTAAAGTGCTTTCCGGAGCTGTTAGTATTGTTCTCCATTATCGATAACATGTGCGCCAATCCTGACGCTATTTAGATTCCGGTTCTCAAAGGGGTGACTTCCAACCTTCAGACCAAGCGCGTTGCGCAAATTCATAAGCGTCTGTCCTCCGTTCAGCGAAATGAACACCTCAGTGGTCGTACGTCGTATCTATCCATTCATTCAGCATATCTCATCCTCATCTTATCCTAGTCATTGCTCCCATCTTGGAGGATTGCCGGAGGGTAATGGAAACGTGGGGACCATCAGGAACATTTGACCCATTTGAAAAAATTTATGAAGTTGGTTTTGGTAATTTATTAGTCTCGTCCAACTCCTGACCATGTACACTACAGCTTTTATTCCAAATTACTGTACGGTCGCTCTCTTGCGAAGAGTTGGCAGACGATCCCGTCCGAGTTGCGCGACTCAAGAAACTCTACGACACCTTGGATAGTGGAACAACCCCCGCGACTGTCTTACTCCCATGGCTTCCCGGGCCCAGCATGCTTAAGAAGCTGTGGGCGACCAAAAAAATCTATGACATTATCGTCCGAGCCATTGATGAACGGGAGCGTAGTGGAATATCTAAACCTGACACTCTCCAGATGCTCCTCGACGAAAAAGACGAAAGAATGGTCATTGTCGGCGTAAGTTTTTCTGTTAAGCATGGGCATTCCGAGTCATCTGACGTTTCGACAGTTCATTTTGGGTCTGCTAGTCGCCGGTGCGCGAGCGACTGGGACAACAGCTTCGTGGCTCATCACCTACCTAGGTGATCATGAGTCCAAGGATGAAGTGATCGCCGAAGTGGAGCAACTCCTGGCAAATTACGTCTCCCCTAACGTCTCCCACTCTTTGTCGCAACAACTTTCGTCCATTCCACTGCAGGCTTGGGAATCTGAGACACCCGTTCTTGATTCTCTCATTCGCGAGACTCTCAGGATTGCGCAGCCTCATACTGCCATGCGCCGAAACCTTGGACCTGACGTGACAATTGACGGAAAGACTATCCCATCAGGGGCATACGTAGTATATCCTTTCTCAGACGTTCATCTCAATCCGGACCTGTACCCTGATCCATGGAGGTTTGATCCTAGCCGCCAGGAAGCGACGGTTCCGTTCGGTTACGTTGGTTGGGGAGGAGGTAAGCCACGTTGTCGATTGCGCGCTTGTTGGTAAACCTAATTTCCCGGTAACAAGGTAAGACGCATTGTCTTGGTCAGCGCTTGGCCCGACTTGAGCTTAAGCTTGTCGCCTCCATGATGCTACTTGGCTTCCGGTACTCCCTTGTCGACAAGAAAGGCGAGCAACTAAACACGCCCCCTCAACCCAACTGGAATGATATTCTACTCTGCCGACCGGAACAGGGCTCATCTTATCTTAAACACGAGAAATCCGTGCTTTCACTTTAACACAAACTAGCCTTGACTTATTGGACGATCCTTCTCACCCTGTCAACATACTGGGGTCGTGTTGAGCCTTTTTCGAACATCATTACATTACCCACATGGTCCTAGTCACAGACCCATTGGACACACTATTTATTTACCTTATACTTCATTTCAAACATTGTACCGCGGCTCCGATACCATGCCCATCACGTACATTATTATTCGTCATCACTCCCTTCCCCAACCTTTCGTTTGCTAAATATCTAGCCGTATGTGACTTAATGATAATCTAGGTTAGATAGAAGTAATATGCATGTATGACCATTCCCATGTAACGATACGATGCTTCATGTGTTTCTAAAAGCTTTTACCTGGCTTTTATACGCCAGACATTGCATAGTCCTCTGATCGATGAGATAAGCGTGCAGGCGTGAACATTGTAGGCGTGCACATATTGAGCAATGCCAATCCGTCGATCCTAGTAATTTTGTTAACCAAAGTATAAGCTGTCCTTCGAATTAATCCCTTTTGGTCGCTCATCTCTCCGATTAGGCCTCGCTGGCATTGCAGTCTCAGAAATCAGCTCCATGTTCTGCTTCTTCTCTTCAAGCCTACTCTGCATCTTTCGTTCCTCCCTCGACCGTCGTTCCCGTTCTGCAAATCTTGCTCGTTGCTCTCTCGATGGCTCCCATTTACTCCGCAAGATGCGGCGGACAGCCTCCGGGCTAATCTTGAACTTCTCAGCAAGTACTGGCGTCGAAAACGTACGCTTGTCATACATATGCATGGCACGCAAACCGTCCATGGCTTCGCGAGATAATTTACGTGGAGGGGACCACCCCTGAGGAAAAGCCTCCTTGATAGCGAGACGGTGGCGCTTCCACTCTTCTGGTGTGTCTTCCACCGGTGCGCGCTTCCGTCGCCTCGGGGGTGGTTCATCTTCGTTCAAGTCGAGAGTTTCTCCTTCTGCTTCTGCTAAGGACAGAGGCGTAGGGTGTCCGGCTAGTCTCCAGTCCCTTTTCCTTGGTTCATTGGTAGCGGAATAGTATCTAAGGAGTGAGCTATTGTGAAGCCAAGACTGCGTGTGGTGTGAAGGTGTACGAAGTGGTGACGTCAATCTATAATAGCTGAACCTCGTTGTAAAACGAAAGCCCTGCATGATTACACGGATGATGGAAATGTAACAAAGACCAGTGAGTAAAATTAGTAGGCAGGTTGTCACGGTGTTTGCCGAGTGATTTCGTGAGTGCTTCGACTTTCAAACCATCTCCTAAGAAGGAAGCCACCATCTCTGCCATCAGTTCCCAGCTTATCGTATCGGCCTGTTCTCTTCCCCTCCTTCCTTCTGCAGATATTTCTATTCGATTTATCGCACTTGATTATACCCGATGGCTGACCTATCCGATCCAAAGATTGATGAAGGTTAGTTTGCGAAGTTATAGCGCATCGCTTAGTGAATTTGGGTTAACCAGCAGCGTGGTGCTGATCCTTACAGCTTACCAGGATGTTCGTTCCGACAAATCCGAGACTAACTGGCTTTTACTCGATTATGAGGTCAGAATCTATGTTTCCAAATAAGTCCGATTACCTTGATGCGTTTAGGTCCTCCTTACGACGAACACACGCTTAGTCTGACCGCTCTGACAAGCTAACAGTCACACAGACGGGAACGGGTGGTCTCGCCGAGTTACGCGATGCACTTGGCGATTCCAAAGCGTCTTACGCATATGTTCGCGTTACCTTCTCCAATGACAAGGAATCTCAACGGGAGAAATTCATTCTAGTAGTGTGGATCGGTTCTGGGTGCAAAGTGATGCGGAAGGCCAAGGTCAGTCCTTAGTCTGTTTCTTTACGTGTTCTTGCTGCGTGTATAAATCTTTTTCTTTTTCCAACTTTAAAAACACACGCGGTGGCGGCGGCCTGTGCCTGCACTGCCTTTCAGCGCCGAATCGATGACAATAATGATGTAGTACTGTCTGACATGACTCTACTGTATTATCTCGCAGATCTCCGTTCACACAGCCGATGTTAAGAAGGTATTGCGTGTCTACTCTATTGAAGTTGCCGCTCGTGAAAAGGACGATTTGAAGGAGGATCCGATTGTGGTGAAGCTGCGGAAGGTAAGCGATCTAATAAAATCTGGAGCGGAAGATATTCACCGGCCTCACATTAATCTTGTTAGGCAGGTGGGGCCAGTTACGATGGGGTGTAGCTTACATTACACAAAGTCGTGCTCTCAATTACTTGGCCCTGCATTCATGCGCCTTGCGTGCCGTCGGATTTATATGACTCATTTACCACTTGTATTGCGCGTCAACTGTACCCGAGGTCCGATAGTCTTTTTGCTCAGCTCGTGCGTCATATAGACACCCTGACATCGCATTGCGTAACAGTACCTATGCTATTGCTTGGCCAGGATATAGAGGACCCTGTTTCGATGGTTTCAGGCCGCATGGACAACAAGCTTCTGCAGATTCTCGATTCCCTGTCCCTCCAGTCGCATACCCATCCATTCTTCCATTGCTTTGGCCTCCAATCTTTTTTCATAAAATGCGATCGATGGAGTGTTCCACTGAATGAAAGATTGATACAAAAGTATCAAAAGAATTAATTCGCTGGAACATTGGTAGCACGATCAGCTAAGTGTGACTCACCTTGAGTACCGACCAATCAAGGCGTGCGCAGTCCTTGTGTCGGAGACTGTATCAGCAGGGTCCTCGGAAAAAAGTTTGTGAGATTACCTTCTCCTGAGCTATCTTGCCCAGCTCTGCGAAAAGGGCTTTGCCAATACCCTTATTTCTTGCATCCGGGGATACATACAAATCTTCAAGCTGTGTGTGATATGTTAATAAAGAGGCTGCGTCGCAATGCGACGTAGGTGGATCAGAATTTGGACGCACGAAGAGGCCAGGCTTGCCTGTCCACGTTGAGAAATTGAAGAAATACAGTGCCATGCCCAATGCTATTCCGGGTGCCCCGGGCGTCCCATCAAATGCGAGGAGGGTGTGCGCATATTTCTTTTCAAATATATTTTCTCGAAACTTTGATGGCATATAAGTATGACTCCGTGATCTTTCGAACGACCCACCAGAGCAGGAGTAGCTCTTGCAGACTCAGGTTCTTTTTCATACGTCGCCTAGATAAAAGTGGAAAGTTATAGTACTTGAAGATCCTGAAGGCGGGCGATTACCTACAAGATCTTGAACCAACTTGAGCATTGCGTCCTGAGTCATTAATCTTATCAGCGCTGATAAATGCGCAGTCTGCGCTCATCAGCCGCAATGCGTTATGTGCTCACCACATCATCTACGTTAGCCGGACGGATATGAAAAGTAAGAGTCATCTCTGGGTATCTGACTTTCAAGGGGTTTCTGACGGACTTGATGTTAATTCCAAGGATAAGTTATGGTCAAGCCCTTGGGGAATCCCCCTCCAAACGCGATCATGGTGCCCAAATACGTACAGGTTTGTGGTACAAATTCAGGACCGCGGTACTAGGGTTTGTGTACACATATTTGTGCGTAAACCTTAGTCTGCAACTTTTCACCGTCGCATCACCAAGGGTATCGTGAACCCTCGCCGCAAAACATCATGGATCCCACAAAATTGGCCAAACTTCAGGCGCAAGCTGCAGCCAACAGGATTGGTGAGTGTTTTTCATCAGACTGCGGAATTTGAAGTTTTCATTCCTTCTTCTTTACATATGTGTACTCAAGGCTGACATGATGACGCGTTGCAGGTGGTAAAGGAACCATGCGCCGGAAAATCGTCCGGAAGGCTAAGCCCTCTGCCGCACAGGATGACAAAAAACTTCAAGGCGCCCTCAAGAAACTGAATGTGCAGCCTATCCCTGGTGTAGAGGAGGTTAATATGTTCAGGGAAGATGGAAACGTGCTGCATTTCACTGCCCCAAAAGGTGTGTACAAATTTTTACGTCGTTTGCGAGTAGATAAGCTCGCCTTCGACGTCACGTCAGATAAGATTCGTGTTAATTTGAGTTTTTCTCCTTGTCTGTGTAGTACATGCCGCGGTCTCCGCCAACACGTTTGCGATCTATGGAACTGGTCACGTCAAGGAGCTGACTGAGCTCGTCCCTGGAATTTTGAACCAACTTGGTCCTGATTCATTGGCATCGCTCCGTAAACTTGCGGAATCGTACCAGGCCATCCAGCAAGGGCAACAGAGGCCACCTGCTGGTGCCGCTGAGGATGATGATGACGACGTGCCTGATCTCGTCGAGAACTTTGATGTTGAGGGCGAACAGGCTGCAGCTGAAGAGAAGAAAGACACCCTCGAGGATGTGAACTGAGTGTGCATGCTGCTTGGTGCACGTGATTTGGACGGGAGAGTTGGTCATATCGGTGCTGAGAGTTAATTTGATGTGTGATGGGGAGAGTTGGAATAAAATGACGGACGAGTATCCGGGTAACAACCAACTCCTTTGCCTTACATCAGTTTCCATTCATGCACAGTGCCACTGCCAACAAAAGCCTTCATTGATCTCACCGTGATACGTCGCTCTTTTTATCTGTTTATCTCATCTTTGTTCTCTGTAGTCCTATCATCCCATGCGATCGTACATTACTGCATGCTGGCACTGTTAACTGGCATGAAAGAGGTTACATGTACAAGTTTGTGTGACGTATAGATAACAGGTCGATCTCGAGTTCATCTTTCGGGTCGTCGCATTCACACTTACCTGCAGTTCAAGGCGAGTGCTCTTCTCAAATGCAAAAAACTTCGAACTACGCACTCGATTCGAACGCGGGGTCTTCGGGTCTGTGACAGCAATTGTGGTGATGATAATTACAGTCGAAGGTCACTGAGACGCCTGGGAGGTCAATAAATCCAATTCCGTGAAAGCAGCAGGCGTAGACCATCTCCTCGTCATGATTGGAGACGACAAACGCCAACTGTCATGAAAATAAATTGATAGATAACACACTTGATGAGTTAAGCCTCACCAATTCCAAACGGAAGCCTTCGCAGCAGACTTGAGACCAGCTACCCTGCTTCTGTGTGTTTGTCTAGGGCCGACTAGAAAAAGGTGGGGCCCGTCTGAAGACATTGACATCGGCAGAACAACGTACTTAGTCAGTGAGAGGCTCCCGTTGACTGGATGCAGTCTAGGACGCCTGAGGTCCATTAACTCCCGGTTAAGTGGGTCGTACAGCACTTGTCTACTACTATCAATTTAAAGACGGCCAGGCCTTGAAAATAAGATGAAGTCATAGTGAGGGCAATTTAGTGCGGACCGGCGGGCCGCATACAAGAAATGTGGAAATATCCGTCCCGCTCATCCCGTTCGTTCTATCTAACCCTAATTTAGCTATCCGGAACGCCTTGAAATTTATTTGTCAGGATTCGGGCTAAATTTGGGCATCACCGGACGGCACAACCTCATGATACGCCTGTTGCTAATGAGGCAAATGCGGGCGTAATATATAGCTGTAGGTCAGGAATACCCTTGAGACAATCAGCAGCGTGAGTATGGTTTGACTGATGATGGGGATAAGAGAATGGATGGGACAGAGCGGACGAGACGGACAGGACGGACGGACAGGCCGGTCCGACAGAGCTCGTACTAGTACGTACATACCGTGCTGCCAGTCTATGGGCTGGCAGTCACCACACATTGATCAAGTTTATTATTTACTGTCTTGTGATATGTGTCTACGCGTCACCTGGTCAGCCAGGGTCAGCATTCGCACCGGCGGAATTTCACAGCACCATCATTTTCAAGGCTCCATAAATACAGGCAGAGTTAGACTATGATGACGCATAAGTTCCGCTGTTGTTTCTCTCGCTCAAACCAACATCGGCAGCTACGCTAAACACTTACATGATGACGACCAGGATTACCCATTTCGAAACACATGGTGAGTTTTACTGTTTTTCCTTGTGCGTGCCATGCACTGATCATCTTGTCTGTCGTCGATGATAGATATTCGATTTCCTACATCTTTGACGGGTGATGGCACTGATGCGATGTGAGCTGATGTCCATGTCGTTATTTATGATGTTCTTCTACTTCACACGTGCCTCAGGAATACAGACTGCGATTATAGTTCAGCATATGTCACCATATACACTGACAGTGGGCTTGTCGGTCATGGAATGACGTTTACCATTGGTCGTGGTACCGATATTGTGAGTAACAAGGCTTAGCGCTTTTAGTACATACTCCTTCGTCAAAAGTCCTGGTAGATGATCCATTTATCGTTGCATTACCTCTTTCGCTCTGTTGGAAATGGGTTACTGACCATTGTCTACCTTGCGCCATAGGTGTGCCATGCAATTCGGGAACTTGCTGGACGTTTGGTTGGACAGGATCCCGAGAGTTTTTTTGAGAATATGGGCAAAGCTTGGGACTGGATGTGCTCTGACTCGCAGCTGCGATGGTGAGTATTTTGTTTTTCCTTTTGGTATCTGTAGTCTGACTATGGATCTGTTTTCAAGGATTGGTCCAGAGAAGGGCGTAATTCACCTTGCAACGGCTGCAGTGAATAACGCCTTGTGGGATATGTTTGCTCGTGCCAGAGGCAAACCCCTATGGAAATTGATTGTTGACATGACTCCAGTTCGTGATATTGACTTTTTAAAATTCAAATTCATTCCGAACATATGCACAGGAAGAGCTAGTAAACGCGACTGCGTTTCGTTATATCACAGACGTTCTAACCCGTGAAGAGGCACTTGCGATGCTTAAGGCCAAAGAGGCTGGAAAGTGTGAAAGGGAAGCCCTTGTTACCAAAGTTGGGTAGGTTCATTGATGTACGTCTCAATTATCCACATCTCACCGACAAGCACAGGTATCCAGCATATATCACATCAGCAGGCTGGCTTGGTGAGGAGGTGCCTATTTATTCTGCTGAACTTACTGAGTAGTCCTGCAGGATATTCGGATGAGAAAGTGTCTCGTCTCACAAAGGAGGCCCTTGCAAGTGGGTTCAACCACTTCAAGATGAAAGTAGGCGCCGACTTCAAGGATGACCTGCGCAGAGGCAAGATGATACGTTCTATTATCGACGACCCGGCAAATTACCCGTCTGGATTCAAGGATCCTTCGAGCCCAGAGCTGGCTGGGAAGAACGCAGGTCCGACTGGTGCTGTATTGATGATCGATGCGAATCAAGTTTGGGATGTCCCGCAGGCAATAGAGTACGTGGCCGGATTAGCGGAAATCAGACCTTGGTTTGTAATATTTGTTTTCATCTCTGCTACGAGAACTGACCCTTGATACTGTCAGGTTTATCGAAGAGCCTACAGCACCTGATGATGCTCTGGGCCATGCTGCGATCAGGCGGGCACTCAAGCCGTACGGGATCGGAGTTGCGACCGGGGAACACGCTCATAACCGTATGGTATTCAAGCAGTTGCTCCAGGCAGAAGCGATCGATGTTTGCCAGATCGACTCCTGTAGGCTCGCAGGTGTCAGTGAGGTACTGAGCGTGTTGTTGATGGCTGCAAAGTGAGCACGAGGAGACTTTCACTTTTTCATTCGGATGACATGCTGAATGGCCATGTTCGAAGGTTCGGCGTCCCTGTTTGTCCACATGCCGGAGGCGTTGGATTATGTGAATATGTTATTCATCTAAGGTCAGTGTCGATGTTTTCGCTGAAAGGAGTGTTCCTGACCTAGGTCAAGCGTGATTGACTACATCGCAATTTCCGGAACGATGGAACGAAATGTATTGGAATTCGCGGACCACTTGCATGAGCACTTTCCCTACAGGTGTACCATGAACGAAAGGGGGAGGTATAATGTTCCGAGTAATCCAAAGGAAGGGTATAGTATTGAGATGTACAAGGAGAGCATCGCCGAGTTTGAGTGGCCGAATGGGTCTTACTGGGTTGGTGTGAGAGGTGGTAAAGTGCTGAGCACTTAATAGTAAATGGTAAATATAGGTTCTTGTATAATAGCCATGGTTCTATCATGACATACTATGCTAAGTTTATTTTGGTATATTTGTGCATGTGATGTACGCGTTGGTTAAATGATGTATGGACAGCCTTCTCAGGACACGCGGTAGGGTGTGCATTGAACACCTTGAGTGGTTGGAGGATGGCATACACAGCGGCACCACGGGATGTACCACCACAATCTCAAGGTTTTAGATCTATATCACCCCGACCAGGATACCCGATCCAACACCCCACGCAGATCCAGATACCACCCCAGTTAAGATACCCGCACCCCCACCAGCAACATCGTCCACCACCGACATCTTTCCCGAACCCTACCCCAACCCGACGCCCTCTTCCGACACCAAAGTCACGTCCGGAATCCCTCCCACCGCCAGCACGTGCCGCTCAGACCCCGGCGCCGTCACGTCCGGCACCTATCCCGGCCCCGGCCCCTTCACGTCCTGTCATTCTCGCTGCATCCCTCGAGAGCACCCACATTAATAATCATACCAGACGTCCCCTCCCTAATCCAGGTGCTAAATCAACTAAACATTCCAGCTTGGATCTTCGTGCTCAGTTAGAAAATAATATTCCGATAGGACCAGATCTAAACAGTGCCGTAAGCTCCCAAACCAGTTCGCCTAGTTTCTCCCCCTTTTCTGCAGCAAGTAGTGCTTCAAGCCTCTCTAGTCCTCTAGCTCCTTCATCTAGCGCGGCACAATCATTTGCTTTCCTAAATAAATCCCCATCATCCACCTATTCAAATCCGCCTCCTTCTGCAAGCTTTCGCAATACGCCACTCCATAGTTTCAGCGGCCCGGTCCCAGCATCTAGCTACCCCCATGTAGCTCCACATGCAGATGTGCAGGGTATGTGTGTTTTCTTCTCTTACTTGACCTCACTTTTCACACACTTACAGCTCTTCCACTCTCTTCTGCACCGACCAAATTTACCCCGCACTGGAAGCGCGACCTGCCCGGGCCCGGGCCATCACCACAGCCCACTGAGTCGTCCTCACGCATGGGTCCGTTCATGGAACGCAGGAGCACAGTGTCCGGCTCGGCTGCTCCATCAAATCCTGGTAATAATGAGTTTCCCCCTCCTGCGACCTCAACCAGCTACTCTCCTGCCCGTCCAGTCAGCCCAGAGCGTAATCCTACAAATGCCATTGATCGTGCCCAGACAGTTCATCGCGCCCAAACGCAAACATCGTCTGGCCGCCGTCCTTTACCGTCCATTGGGAATAGGTCCCCACCGGTACCCCCACTTCCAAGTCAGTCTTCTCATTATTAAAATTTCCACAGTCGGAGTCACGGGGGTATTTTTTCATAGGCAATTCACGTAGTCCACCTGAACTGGGTAGTTCACGCTCGCCCCTTGTTCCAGGTAATAGTAATTATAACAAGTGTAACATTCAACTTTAAATACTATTTTCAGGAAGCTTGCGTTCCCCTCCAACTACCTCAGGTTCATCGCAGGGCCAGCCAGTTCCAGCCAGTATGCGATGGCCTCCAGAACCAGGTATCTATTTGTCGCTTTAGTGCTCTGACCGCTCATCAATTTTACATCTGAAAGGGAGTTCACGTGGACAGCCTTTACCAGATACCTTTCGCTCTCCGACAGTTATGTCATCTCGTCCTCTGCCCATCTCTGGTAGTTCAAGATCACCACCAGTGCCAGGTACTGATAACTTATGTTGATTGCCACATGTACCTGATCGTTCCGGTTGTTCCAGCAAGCTCTGTCTCACAGAGAACAAGCAATGCACCATCTACCTCGCCCACCACCACAGATTCCTCCCGTTTATCGTCTTCGGCGATGCGTTCGATGCATACACGGATGCCTGCGACCACTGATGACGAGTCAAATACATGCGACGTGGGTGATGAGTATAATGAAAAAACTAGTGGACACCAGGAAGAAAGAGGATATGGTGACACAAGGGAAGACTATAGTTGCCAGCACGGTAGATATAGCGAACAGAATGAAGCTCGCGACATACGTAGTGTGGGAGAACTGGACAGTGTGTCCCCGCAATACGGCACCAACAACCTCCCTCGGCGCGCTCTTACTTCTCAGCCATTCCAACCCCAAACGCATATTCAGGAAAGGCAATGGACTCGGACGCGTCCGACTCGCTCGGCGACTCTCCCGACTCCCCCATCTCAGTCACCCAGCGATGTTCAGACCAATGAACCACAATCGCTCACACTGCGCATGGCCGCACTCGGACTATCCACTTCCCCTCAGTCACCCTCGCACGATTTAAGCAGACATCCCTCGATGCAGAGTTCAATGCAAAGTTCGCGTTCATCTTCACCGAGTTTCGACCTCGGGAGCCATCCGCTTCTGCAGCGTGTGCCACCTGCAAAGGAAGAAGAACTTGAAAACCCGTCCAAACGTCCGTCTCTACAGCGTGGCAAATCTGTGATCGAGGGACTCCAAAGGCATCCCTTTGCGTCCGCTCCAATGGAGAGACGGGTATCAGGCAGGAGTCGAAGCTTGGTGCGTGAGCAGGAACGCCGAAGCATGTCGCCTGCACCCGAACAATCCCCCATACGTGAACCTTTGCCTATGCGCAATCAGTGGCCACAGAACATCCCACCGCTTCCCCGCGCACCGCTATCACCTGCTGGAACCCGACCCTTCTCACCTAGTTTAAATGCCTCTGCGTTTGATAATAGTATAAACAGCTCACCCGTGCGATCCGCTTTCGCGCGTCCTGCATCTCCACTCAAGAGTTCTGTGCTCCCTCCGTCTGGGATTTCACGCCCTACGTCACCATCAAAATCACCCTTACCGACGCCCCCCGCACGCGCAGAGGCAGGAAGTATGCTTGTGTTCTCCTCCCCACGAAAAACGAGTGGCGGAAAAGGTCCGTTTGGCCCACAACATCAAAATTCGCGTTCTAATTCACCACAAAATTCATCCAATACGTATGCATCGCCAACGTTACCCTCTTCGTCCTCCCCGCCAAAACTAGCCTACCTTAGCCACTCGAACGCACGGAATGCATTCCCGCCTACCGCATTCCCATCCTCGTTCCCTACGAGCTCATCTCAACCGACCACATCAAATTCACATATCATGGAGCGTCAGCGCCAAAAGCAGCGTGCGTACGTGTCTACATACGACCTCGATGACGAGCCGCCTGCTTCGCCGCTCCGTGAGCGTGTGGGTCTACCTTCGCTTAATGCGTCCCGCTCGCCTTCCCCTTCAGATCCTGGGGGACGCATTGGGGGACGTTCTGTTTCCAGAGGCCCCGCAAATAAGGACAAGGGCTATGGTTATTGCAATGAGGATGACGGGGATGAGCGTTCACCCTCGCCCATCCGTTTCGCAAAGCGCTCTTCTAATCAGTTCTCCGTACTGGAGATGAGTTTTGTAGGTGAGCAGGTTGCGCCCAAGTGGCATCGCACGCTGGCTTCCAAAGGTACGGCGGAGCGTAGAGACAATGAGGATAGACGCGCGGATATGGGCGTGCCGGATATCTCTCTGCCTGGCGGGCATGTTGATTTTGATCAGGACTATGATAATAGTGGTAATGGCACGGTGCCATCGAGCAAGACGCAGGAGTCCCCGCCAAGGATTGCTGTTTCGAGCGCTACGCCGCCGAGGGTGGCTGTTACTAGTTCAACGCCGCCGCGTGTAGCTGTTAATACATCAACGCCGCCGCGCATCGCAGTTTCAGGCTCATCTCCACCTCGTATAGCAGTATCGGGATCATCATCTTCTCCACAAATTTCTGCATCATCACCATCCATACGACAAACATCTGTATCATCACCCTCTACACCCCAGATATCTGTATCCATACCAAGTTTCTTTTCAAGGCAACCTAACTCATGGCACACCTCAGCGCCATCCCATGAGTCAAAACGTCTCCCGCCACCTCCTGGCGAAAATGGGCTAAAAGATGCAGCAGGACAGAATAGTATGTTCAATGTGCAGAATGAAAGCAAATTATCAGGAGTGCTAAAGGGGATGCGTGGGAACGGGCTATCATGCGCAGGATGTGGTGGTCCAATTATTGGACGTATCGTCAGTGCGATGGAACAGCGCTGGCACCCAGGTTGTTTCCGTTGCTCTGCATGTAACGAGCTCCTTGAGCATGTCTCGAGCTTCGAACACGAGGGAAAACCATATTGTCATCTTGATTACCACGAGGTCCGTTCTCTCCACACCCCTTTGTTATATGACGATTTTAAATTCAATATCACACAGAACTTTGCACCTCGTTGTTATCACTGCAAAACGGCGATTATTGACGAGCGGTTTATCACACTTGACGACGAAGCACTAGGAAAGCGGACTTACCACGAGCAGCACTTTTTTTGTGCGGAGTGTGGCGATCCGTTCCTCCCGCCGTCTTCCGGGAGTGGCGGATTGACGGTCACGGGTGATGGCGAGTTTGATCTTGACGACGATGTTGGTTTCACGGTGTACAAGGGCCACCCATACTGCGAGGCGTGTCATGTCCGTCTGCGAATGCCCAAATGCAAGCATTGCAAGAAGTCAATTAGGGACGGAATGCGCGCTGTTGAGGCTTTGGGAGGTAAATGGTGTTGGGAATGCTTTGTGTGCGAGGTATGTAATCACCCTTATTTTTGGCTCGCGGATGCTGAGCTCATGCCGGGTTTCAGGGCTGCAAAAAGCCGTTTGATGATCCATCATTCTTTTTGCGCGAAAATAAGCCGTTTTGCGAGCCGTGCTTTAGTTTGATATTGCGAAATGAGGTGTAAGGTGTGGTTCGAATAGTTTATTCCATGCTGTCGTTTTCGGTTTCTTGCGCGTAGGTACTTGGATGTGCTAGCTACTCTGCAACTTTGGTCTGCCTACATATATTCTGCTTATATTGAAGTTGCTTAGCGACTGTGATACGAACTCAGGAAGTTTCGTAAGATGATACATAAATTGCACTTCGACATCCTTTATAGTGTGAATTATTGGCTATAGACGTTTAGACGTTTAGGGTGCACTGTCCGACAGCAAGCCCGCAAGAGAAGCCACCTATGAAAAGTGTAAGCGTGACTCGTGCCAGAAGTACAGCTTTGCGAACATGTACCATTGACTTTAGATTCATACTGTCGAAGTTTCAGCCGCTTCCACGGAATCGTTCTGGAATGTTTGCCAATGGCTACGCAGCATGGTGGTCATGGAATCGTGATCATCCTCCAAAGATGTGAAATAGAGGACTCCATAACCCATCAGCGCTAGGAAGCCAGCTCCACCTGACGCCCAGAAGACGCCAACTACGCGGGAAACCCAGAATACGAATTGAGCGACCATAAGTCCCATGCTCCATAAGTACATCGCTTTTGGCATGCTGTATACAACAGATAAGGGCAGGAAGCCCCAATCAGACGATTTTGCTGTGCGGAGGAAGCTCGCCTAGAAGGAAGTTGGGTCAAATTGTATCGATCGAAGATAGAAGAAAGTGCGAACAGCAAACGAGGCAGTTGCATCTTCGAAACCATGATGTCTCAAGAGCAGGATTGATCCCGACAAGATGCTTGAAGATGCTGCAAAAATTGGTGCCACAGAAGACGTCAATGAAGCACGCGGTAGCATCGAGATGAGAATGCTGGCACTGTGAGATGATTATCAAAATTAAAACCAACCAAATGCCGAGATTAGACTGACATCAGGACCGAAAATGCCTGAAAATCAGCTTAGTTATCGAAACTAATATATTACATGAGACGAACGACGTACCCATAGAAGTAACCCTCTCCATTCTGAGACACATGCAGCCATGAAAGTCTGCCAGTGATCGACATACACCTGGTCGTGAACGAACAGGTCATGAAGCTTGGAGTAGTAGTGGTGAGGGATTCCCCACAATGTCAGGTTTGCCAGTGCACGCATCCAAGGGCAATCAACTATGTCTTCTGGCATCGGTGGATGTAATCTATCCAGTTGGGCATTTTCTTGACCATAGTACGTCATGAATCGTTGATTATCTTTCAAATGTTCAGTAATATAAAGAGGTTGTGATATTTTCACAACTGACTGATTGCACCCCAAAGACGAGCTAAGTTAGGACTGTCAGTTTGGTATAAGATGCGGAAACCATGTTTCTTACCGACGAAACATAGTGTATGGCCATCTAAGGGTTCGCCTTGCATAATGATGGTGAGGTCATGAACTCCTGTTGCATCAATCGCATCCATACCTCGCCGTAAGGATAACGCCCGCAGAAGTTGATCGCACTTTTCCTCCGTATATGGGAATGTAGAGGTGCGAGACGTCATACGATCTG
Organism: Suillus decipiens; assembly: GCA_016695475.1. Classification (NCBI taxonomy): domain Eukaryota; kingdom Fungi; phylum Basidiomycota; class Agaricomycetes; order Boletales; family Suillaceae; genus Suillus; species Suillus decipiens. The sequence continues at coordinate 157,036 of MU172995.1, forward strand.
AACACGTGTTGCGTCATAGGCAATTGAGATAGTAGGTAGCATGGCATACCTGTCATGCCGTGACAGATGACACTAATCAAATTGTCCAAGACGAGTGGCATCATCTGTGCACAGACGTGCATTGGGAAAAACTCGACATGCACCCAGTAGAGTCTTTCTAAGGCAGTATCTGTCGAAACTCAACCCAACCATCATTGTAAAAAAAAAACTGAACACGCACCCAAGTGCGAGTCAGACACCACCATGCCCATGTCGAGCAGTTCCGACGACGTAGGCTCGAGCCAGAAGAGGCAGCGGCTATGATGATCCACGAAATAATATGCACATATAGAGGTTTGTGATGTTTCGTCAAACCGAAGCTCAACGAAGAGCTCGCATGTCTGTGGCAATATGATGCCGCATTCGAGGATCCTTTTTTCGATTACTGCCAGATAGCTGGACACCAAATCATCCGTTTCAATATTTAATACGTTCTCCTCTGTGACAACCGAGAACTGGCCACGTTTCATGTAAAAATACAATTGGCCCTCTGGGTGGGTGAAGGGGAGCCACTCGGACTTGGTGCTGGGACGTTAGTCAAGGTCAGTTAAAGTCCACAGATCAATCGCCATTAAGTGAGTTCACCTGGTACGAAGTCGCAAACCAGGTGCAGTTGTAATGTGGTATGCATCCACCCTCGATGGAAAATAAATGAATGAATGACACACAGGTTGGCTTGCAAAAACCTACCAGAGCAACTTCCCATATCGTCTGGTGGTCGTCGAAGTCACAGGCCTGAGTTCGTTGACTAGGTTAAGTGAAGATGCCATATTGTTGTGGTGAGTTGAAGTTGAGGTGGCACCAGTAGGATGCTACTAGAATAAGTTTGGGTTCGGATGTGACCAAAGAAGATGAAGAAGGAAAGGTTCTTGAAGTAGCCGTGTACTATTAGTATGGGGTCGGAATGATCAATGCACAGCGATCGAGTCACCATCCACTTTACTATTTGACCGGTAGTGGGCCCTTCCTACATGCTGTAGCAGCCAGGGTTCTTGTGTGATATTGATCCTTTGGTTATATTAATGATATGGTCTTTTAAGTTGCGAGTCGGATGTGGTTTACTGGAAAGGTAAGCGTGGTCCACACTCTCGAGAGTCCGATAATTCAACTTTGGTGAATCTACCAGACTCTGGCACTGGTGCTGGCATAGTCAACCATCAGGTCCACTGGCAGGTAATAGTGACCACTGGTGGGCACACGTGGTGGCGTGACTACAACAACTTGTAGCCGGCGGTGGCCTGCGTGTTATGTAACTTTCCAGGCTGCATGAGCACGGCTGCAGCAACAATAGCCATTGGCATGAGTCACACCTTGTGGCTCAAAACCAACTTCAGGATGGATTCGGACCGTCTGCCTTCCAGTATCAGGAGCCAGGGGATGATGGCTGATATACAGGCCATACCAGGTGCCGCGCAGTACGTGACTAGGACTCCAACTTTAAAGCCGGGACCCATAGCGAAACAAGCGCTATAATGGTTTATGGCACCATTTCCAACAATGTCTTCCAAGATCAGGCTATGATATTTCATACTAGTACGGGATTATAGCCACTATGACTTCGTCAGTACGTCTTTTTCGAAAGTTGAACATGCTTATCGTATTTCTTCCGGAAACTTCCGCATCGGCAGCCACATAAGCTCATTGAATGCCTCCTGGCATGCTAGGCTGTTATTAGTGTGCCATGCGGATGCGGCCAGCCAGGGAAAAAACGCAAAGGCAATGGTCAGTGTCCCAATTTCAACGGGAAGTTGTTGTCCCCTCACCAGTCCAAATTCTAAGTCATTTCTTACCACCAGAACTGAGGTGTACTATCGTACAAGCAGGGCCATAGATAGAATTAGACTAGTGGTCAGTTGGTCCTATCTATTCGGCATTCTCCTTCCAATTGACGCCCGTACTATGATCCAAGCCGAACACTTTTAGCGTCCAGATAAGCGATACTCCTGATAATTTCATCAAGACTCGATGTCTGCCTTTGAACAGGCTAGATGATCAGCATAATATTCAATACAGTTTGGCACTCAAGTACTTACTGTCCGTCCATGGAACACCATTGAGTGTGCTATGGGAACGGCGCTTGCGTTATCAGGATCCTAGTAGCGCTCATCCTCATGGCCAGATGGTTACTTATGTACTGACGCAAATTTAGCTTTATTCAGCCGCTCCAACCGCATATACACCTTCCTCTAATTGCTCACGCTTCCCTGACCACTTCTTGGCTTTCGATTTAATTCACCGCTCGCTCTGCTGCACGAAGATAAGATGGCCAAACGCGTAGAAAACGCTCATCATGGAACACCCTCTGCCCATACCCTGCAAGTGCACTCGTTCTGAAGATGATAGATATGCAAGATCTCATGATGATACAGGAAACACGACGAGAACGTTCCGGAACTTCATGATGAATCAATTGAGGAAGATTCAGAAGAGGAAGAATTCCCCCCGGAAGATGTTGAATACGAGCCTTCTCAGGATTCCAGGTATTTGTTTTTGATTCTGGCACAGTGTACGATAAGGCGACCCATTGTACAGGTTCAGTACCCGAGGCCCTGCTGATGCGAGGGCTGTGTCTCTCAGCACCGCCCGTGCAATCCAAGATAAGGAAAAAGCAAAGAATAATCAGAACCAGATCAATAGCCAAACCGTCTCTCAGATGTACGTTATTTTTATTTTATCAGAGCTGCCGTTTGACCAGGTCGATATATCAGTAAATCATCTACTCCTGCTCGCCAGATCGATGCCAACCGATACTCAAACACGAAGAAATAAGAAATGCGATTTCAAGGTTACTCTCTCTAGTACGATGCGATTATGAATCCTGAGAAGTTGTATACTTGCACATAAGCCATGGAATATGGAACAGACAATAGTAAATCTCACTCAGAGTCCAGCGTGTTTAGATTTAAGCCGGTTCATCGGAGCTGCAGATCATCCATAGGAAATCTTGCATCACCACAGTGTCCTAAGTCCTCGTCGGAGGAAAACAACTACAGCTGGTATCTGTAGCTTGCTGAATCCATATAATGTCCGAGGGGTCCTCGGTCTTTCTTGGAGTGGCTTGTGATTTGCTCCTGTTGTGATTCGATGATCGTCGGTTTCGGACAGTCAAATGGCGCTTTCTGCAATTCTCGCCCATTTATTCGAGTTTGCCTGGCTGTATACATTGTATTCGTAAAGAATTCCTAAGCTTGCATTGAGCCTGGATACACGCTGCAGCAGTCCGTACGACACTGATTGCTCGGGGAGCGCTTATGCAATACAGCAATGTTTATGCCCAGTTGGACATATTCAAGTTTATATGATTCATGTCCGCCTGCAAACGCGCGCGAATTCATCGACCCTAGATCGCATTCACAGCAGGAACAAGTTGTAAGCCAGTCCAAGCGATGCTTGCGATGTAATTTAGCGCTCATCGATATGGCCAGAAGGTTTGACACACAACGAAATGACTGACTTTACTCAACATGTGCGCTCGTACTGAATATGATAGATGTGCATACAGGAAATACAACGAGAACGTTCCGGAACTTCATGATGAATTGATTGAGGAAGATCCACAGGAGAAAGAATTTTCCCCAGAAGAAATTCAATACAACCCGGATTTCAGGTCTTTGTTTGTAATTCTGGTGCAGTGTAAGGCTATGGAAAGCCAGACCACCGTGCTCTGCTTCCAAGGCTCCTACTTCTCAGAACCTTCCTAGTAAGGTAGATAGCTTCTATTGGCTTCCGAACACCTTGGCATGCGACTCGCGACTGTTCGAAAATCTTTCTGTGCCCTGAATGTTCAAAATACTAATAGGTCTCTTTGCCTGCAAAGTTTTTCTTGATCGCGAGTGCATTCTAAAATCACTGCAGATACTCTGTGCAGTGGTCCGCAGTTCAGCGCCTGATATCGCAGACACCAATCCATCCAATATGCAATCGACTAAGCCCAGAGAGTAACTACGTAAACCTGCGGCAGCCTCACGAGTCACAACACCCAATATAATTAGTGTTTCGGACGCGTGTCCGAAGGTATGACTCGTCATGGAGCAAATATTAATGTTGCGACCACAATTTGCACAGAGATTAAGACCAGTTAAGATGAACCCCTAAGGAAACCAAGGTGTTCTGATTGGAAAAAAATGTTGTTATAAGCAGGTTTCGAACCTACACGATGTAAGAGAAACAGATTTTAATTCTGTTGTAGCAACCACCAGGCTAGACCAGTGACGGTGAACTTCTAAAGAAACAATACCATCGATGAGTGAATATCAAGGTGTGTTCTGATAGAAAAAAGCTCGGCGTCAACAGGTTTCGAGTCCAAGAGAAACAGATTTTCATCCTGCTGTAGCAACCACCAGGCTAGACCAGTTGCGAGGGACTCAAAGAAACCATCCACGAGTGAATGTCGAGGTGTGTTCCGATAGAAAAACCTTGTCGTCGGTAGGTTTCAAACCTGCACAGTGGAAGAGAAACAGATTTTGATTCTGTTCTGGCAACCACCTAGCTCAGACCAGTTACTAAAGAAATCATCTATGAACGAATGCCAAAGTATGTTCCAATCGAAAAAAATTATAGTTAAGCAGGTTTCGAACCCGTACGATCCAAGAGAAACAGATTTCGTTGTGGCAACCACCTGGCTAAGACCCGTTTTAATGGACTTCTAAAGAAACCATCCATGAGTGAATGTCAAGGTGTGTTCCGATAGAAAAAGACTGTAGTTCAGCAGGTTTCGAACCTGCATAGTTCAAGAGAAACATATTTTTATTCTGTTGTGGTAACCACACTGGCCAGGTTAAAGTCTTTGGCGACTTACGAGACTTTCCAAGTTGAAAACCTATGGGGACCCTGATTGACACGGCCCGAAAAAGATGACGAAGTTCGAGTCTCAACGTCTACGAGACAATACAATTGCCCCGGCGAGGGACGCAGACTGAGATAATTCTAATTCACCATCATTAGCAATAGGTTCAATATGATTGACATTGCCACTAAGTATACATGAAGTTTCTAGAAACACAGAAGGCAATCAGCAGATACTAATACAACGAGGACAATGAGACAATGCCATCACCTTGAAGGCCAGATATGGAGGATTGGAGACGAAAGTCTCATCTTCCCACGAGTGAAGGCCAAAAAAACAGTGGCCACGCAGCAATCCAGTCCATCCCGAATATAACATCGCAACCTGGAACTCGATACCGGTAGTGAGTACGGCAATGGATCATTTACGCACCGACCTACCCTCAAAAATAAAGACGTTTTGATCCGCCAAGTACTAACGTCGACCACGTGACTCCTTGATGCGATTTCGCATCCGAGTCACGCGGATTATCCTTTCTCTTCCCTTATTACTTCACTGTCCTCTGTCCTCAATCCATATGGTCTAAGTTCCTGTTGCTACAAACTCCTTATCTCTGTCTACATACAGCCCTTTTCCCTCGTTACTGACTCACTAATCTCAAAAGTCCCCGCTGTCAGCACTATTCGAGCCTCGTTATTCTCTCAAAAACTACTCACTCTATCTTCGTACCCTCTTTATTTTCTATGCGGCTCATTCATAACAAAGACCCTTACTGCTCTCCGTATAAGCAGCTCATGTACACTCTAATATCTACAGCGAATTCTACCCTAGAAGATCCCCGCTCAAAAGCACGTCAGAAAAGCCCTTGAAACGTTCTGTCCTGTCACTTGCCTCAAAAAGTCTAGTCCTACACACACCTACCTGCGACAATCTATTCCTTGCCAAAATCCGCTATTACTCATGTCATATCTCTCACTCGATCCGTTCACGATTCCCTACCGAACTCACGAGTAGCCTTACAATACGAAGAAGCGCAGACCACTAAGCTACGGTGCTACCCGGCTGCTACTCCGCCCCTCGCCTGGGATCCCCTACTCCAACGTCAGCAAAGAAGGCTCAAAGACAGGATAGCCAATGCAATTTCAAAGTTACTCTCTAGTATGTGTATGATGTGATCATGAATCCTACTACATATGTATGTAACCCTAGAAATATGGAACAAACGATAAATCTTGCTCAGAGTCCAGGTTGAGCGTGTTTAAGTTCGAGCCGGTTCAGAACTGCAGTGTGATAGGAAAGCTTGGATCGCCACAGTGCCCTGAGCTGCTATCCATAATTTGCTGGATCTACTAGTATATGATGTCCGAGAACCTCGGTCCTTCTTGGAGTGGCTTGCTGTTTGCTCCTATGGGATCTAGGGTCGATAAATTCGCGCGCGCTTCCAGGTGGCAGACATGAATCATATATGTCTAACAACTGGGCATAAATATTGCTGTATTGCATAAGCGCCCCAAGCAAACGGACTTCTGCAGTGTGTAGCTAAGCTCAATGCGAGCTTGGGCAATTTCTTTACGTATATAGTCAGGTTCCATGATGCTTATCGCCAGGCAGACTAGGCGCAAAAGTGTTTGACAAGCTCGAAACAGATAATCATCCACTGGTCCAGAGCCAACCTGCATCCACCTCATGCTATACTGTGCAGCTCTCCGATCAAATCTGATCAATATATTGATTAGTGAAGAAATTACAAAATGCAGAATTGTTCCTCAGCGGTATCACAACTTTTGCTCGTAAAAGCATTTGTCGAGAAATATGTGCGGAGGAACGGGATTCGAACTTGATCCAGTAAAGACAGAAGAACCTTGGCGAGGGCATACGAAGCCATCGCTAGTGTCGCTCCACAGGAACGTACATATCAGTGGGGGTGGTCTGGCTGAGACCACCTGGCAGTCACCAGTGTTGCCAGGAATGCACAGATTAGCAAGGGTCGCCCAAAAGACGTTACGACAGACATTGCTTTCATACATTTGACTTGTGCGGTTACGTTTGAGTGATATAGATGGCGTGCCAGGTACTAGAGTCATGTACTTAACCCACCACTGGAAGATGGTCTCGAATTAAAACGGCGCAGAACTTGCACGATAAACGTCCTACACTGTGAACCGGCGAAGGCGAAAAGTCCCCCAGATCAAAAATATGATACCGTTACAAGCGCCGAAATCGAGAAAAGCCCACGGTGAGCAAATATCGTAGTAAGCAGCGTCGAATAGGTACCTACGAGGAGAGGTTCATTCGTACGGATATTTAAGTATCGAACAACCCTTCACAGGCAGGCGAGAGGTGACGCTGAAGGCAGTCGGACGGGGCAGAAAAGTACCATTGCGTACGTGACATATTCAAAGCAAGACCTGGCAATCACGTGGAGAGTGGCAAGCCGGTGTGTACAGAGAAATATAACAATGACATAAGGACAGATGGCCTGACGAGAGGAACAGTAGAGTTCGACGACCAATGAGCACTGTCTTCTTCGTACATGATGTATACAATATCGGGTTCCATCCGGCCGCTGGGGGTAGCTCTCAGGCGTGATGACGTCGTGCTAAGGGGCTGCAGATGAATCAATCAGCAATGTGAGTAGGAGATGGTGCATTAAGACGGAGCATCATCAACCGGAAGGTCGCTTATCTCTATTTGTTCGAAAGTTCGTTACTGGCTATGTGGATAGTGATCAGACTGATGATTGAGGTGTGTAGCAGAGATGGAAGCATCGGAGGTCACGGTGGAGGTGCTTGCGGATGTGGCCGACGAAGACGTGGACCAGTGGTACTGGGGCTTGGAGAGGCCGTGGGTTATTGAGCGGACGTAGTGACGGACTCGGAAGTGAAGGTAGTCGCTGGACATTAATTGTATGTATTCCATCGACTATCGTATGTCCACGTCAACTTTAAACGTTCGAACGTTAACCGTTACCACCACATTGAACGTGACTCGGACCTCTAGAGCCTCAGCGATTCAATGATGTAATTATATGTAGTGTTCTAGACGGAGGTTGAATAAACCATGAAGTGGGCGTGAGGAGGGCGTCAACTACCTTGCCCTGGGATTGTCAGCAAAATAATTGCCCTCCAAAGCAGTATTGTAATTCCATAGATTAGGCAGTACCCTCTGTAATCTATACTTTTGTACAATGGCTGCAACCTTCGCGTGGTTTACATTGTGTTGCTTCAATGTTTCGAGGTCCGGAATAGGAGGTAGTGTTGCAAATGCAAGCCGAGCAATGCCCACTTGTTCTAAGTACATTTGTTTGGAGAGCCGTGGCGGGTACTTGTGTTCTTGTGCGATTACACGCTCGATGCTGCCATGTTCACGAATGAACTTGAGTGCACGCTGAGGGCCAACGTTTTTTATCCGTTGCGAGAAGTCCGTGCCGAGGAGTAAGAGGAAGTCGATATATGCGGACTTGGAGAGTTGGAGAGCAGTACGAACATCGGACCCATGAACGAGGATCAGTGGGTCATTTCTGTTGGCGATATTTCGAATGAGGGGAGCCTCGTAGACGAGGACGTCCTAGGTGAATAATGGATAAAGGTTCACACGTAGCATTCTAAATCAGACATACTGTATCTTCACTTGCAACATAATCAGCTATGCCATGGATAACAAGTGAGGATGCGAGAGCCTCTGCTTCAAAGGGTCCCTCTGATTCGATGCATGGTACACCCATGGCGCGCAGTATCTCCTTGCTCTCCTCATAAGTCTGGGTGGTGGGAGGACTCGATCGGCGAGCGTAAGACTCGGAAAGAATATCACTCTTTTCAGCTAGCGTTGTGAGGGCAGTTTCAGGAGCGTCTGCAAGTGTATCCCATATGTGACCCTCCTCTATTGTCATTTGAAGTTGAGACCTGGACATAATGTACTCGGCGCGAGTTTCGTCTGGTGACCCTGGAACATCCACGGTTGGGGGTAGTGAAGTTATCTGTGCGACACAGTCGCGATATTCGTGATATAGGGAGGAGAGCGCAGAAATTACATCCTCTGCTAGAGGTACGGAATCCATGATAGTGGCGAAGATCGCGTCCTGAGATGTTTGAAAATCAGCTTCTCGAAGTTCACCTTGCATAATGCTTGGGCCAGGAGCCTGAGTTAGTTCTTGCACTCGGAGGTAGGATGTGCCTTCAATAAGGGAAGCGCCTGGATCCAACGTCGAATTATTTATGCAGTCTGGCCATAACTTGGGACCACTAGGCGGAATGACGGCGATCGATTGACCTGTGCGAGCGAGAAGAATCTCTTTCATGTCTGCTTCCGACATGTTAACAGAATCGTAGATTGCCGAAAGGGTATCTTCCTCCGATTGGGATGATAGAGCACTATAGGCTTGCTCAAATTCAGAAGCACCAGATAAACGAATTTGAGAGCGAGTTGTAGTAACAGCAGCTGGTTTCACGCCATTCTGAAGGATATCCGACGGTGACAAAGAAGACTGGAAGTGCGTAGAGACGGGCCTTGGAGCCACTTCTACGTGTTGTAACGCGTTGGTCACACGCTGACGGTCTGGGAGTTCCAAGGAACGATATTGTGGCAGTAATTGCATCAATTTCCGAAGTCTGCTCAGTCTATCCACCTCAATGGATGAACGAGCTGCATCCAATTTCCGTATTTCCTTGCGTCGTTCTACCTGGGAAAGATGACTATCTAGAGTACCTCCGGCTACTGTGGAGACTTACCTCTCGAGCTTTGGCGATGTTGCGGTCTCTACCATCAAATACACAAATTGCATGCACATTACACTCTTTGAGTTCTGTGATTATGCGATGCCACCCGAGGACGTGTCTACGCGGATGAGGCATCGGTGCGAAGTGAAGTCGCTGAGTTATAAGGGTGCCATCGCTAATGTGGTCGATGAGTTGGGGGAATTAGTTATACAAGGAGCTTACATGACAATGGTCTTACCGCAGAGAGATCTGAGGCGGTCTGGAAGTTTTCTGATAACTTCCGGGCTGATGTGGTAAAATCAGATGCGAGCAGAGAAAAGGATTGAAACTCACCAGGTTTTCTGCAAAAATGGCGTAAGACCTAGAACTCCCATGCGCACTGTAAATTATGTCACTCAACGTCAAAAAATTGAGTATTAGCAGAAGGTAACCTCCTGTCCCATCGAAAACTTGGAACGGTTCTTGCCAAGTTCCCATAAGACAAATATCATCAATTTCCTTTCTTAGCTTTTTATAAACTCCGCTACTAGGATGTCGTGGCTTACAGCGCTTTCCAAGTGAGCTGCAAGATCAACGACGACGGCCCTCCTTCGCGAATAACCCAGCCTTCTTCACCTACTGATATAATCACATACAGCCTGGTTATTAGACAGGAAACCATATTCGGTATTGACGTGATTGAAAGGAGCTCACGCCTAAGATGTCGGTGATGCTCACAAAGTTCGAGTCCAAGAGCAATCGCGTCAAAGGTATGTTCGCTGCTAAGCTTATCACGAGTTGATGATGTAGCTGCGTATTATAGGGCTTGCTTTTCATCCGACTCAACCGTTGCTTGCCGCCGCACTCCACAATGGAAGTGTTCAGCTTTGGAATTACCGAATGGGTGTATTGGTGGACCGATTCGAGGAACACGAAGGTACAGTTCATTCAACCCGCAATGACTGCAATATCTATCTCAGTTAATTGACTATTAGGTCCTGTACGGGGTGTCGCAATCCATCCAAGTCGAGCACTACTGGTTACTGGAGGTGACGACTACAAGATCAAAGTATGGGGTGGGTGCGGTTTCCATTTCCTAAACATCACGCTCATGAGCATGGTAAGATCTGAAACCTCAGAGCAGAAGGTGTCTATTTACTCTGCATGGTCACCTCGACTATGTCCGAACCGTTCAATTCCACCACGAAATGCCATGGATTGTAAGTCATGTCTCGCTTTAGTTTGATGAAAGTTGTTTGAATTTGAATTTACAGTTGTCGGCATCTGACGATCAGACCATTCGGATATGGAACAGCACCTCGCGGCACTGTGTTGCTATTTTGACAGGGCACTCTCATTATGTCATGTCCGCACAGTTCCACCCAAAAGACGATCTCATTGTTTCGACGTCGATGGACCAAACCGTACGAGTTTGGGACATCTCCGGCCTGCGCAAAAACACACCAAACAATGGCCCCAACAACTTTGAGACGTTCGACACGTTCTCCACGGTCAAGTACGTGCTGGAAGGTCACGATCGTGGTGTAAACTGGGCTTCATTCCACCCTACACTACCGTTGATCGTGTCTGCGGCTGATGATCGGACGATCAAGATTTGGCGAATGAGCGAGACACGGGCGTGGGAGGTTGACTCGTGCAGAGGTCACTTCAACAGCGTGTCGAGTGCGATATTCCACCCAAAGCACGAGTTGATCGTATCCTGTGCAGAGGACAAGACTGTCCGAGTTTGGGATTTGGCCAAGCGGACGGCAATCCAGACCTTCAGGCGGGAGAACGACAGGTTCTGGATATTGGCTGCACACCCAAATCTCAACTTGTTTGCAGCAGGACACGACGGCGGTCTGATTGTGTTCAAGCTTGAGCGCGAACGACCCGCGTTTACAGTGCACGGGGATATGCTCTACTACATCCGCGACAAGTATGTGCGCACTTACGACTTCAACTCAGGTTCGGATATCGGCCTGCTGAGCGTAAGGAAGTTCGGAAGCCCGTATGTTCCTCCGCGTACTGTGAGCTACAACCCTGCCGAACGCGCTGTTGTGATCACCATCTCCTCGGATAACGGGTTGTTTGAGCTCTCTTCATTGCCGACGCAGTCCAATGGCGAGGTTAAAGACTCGTCTGCAGATGGAAAGCGCGGCTCTGCTCATAGCGCAATTTTTGTTGCAAGAAATCGGTTTGCGGTGCTCAATAAAACCTCCCAGGTAGTTGTTCCAATCTTCCGGACAGTGAATATTATTCTAATACTCTTTACAGCTTATTGAAGTTCGCGACTTGTCGAATTCAGTCGTTAAAACCATCAAACCGCCGGCACAGACTAATGAAATTTTCTACGGTGGCACCGCCTGTCTAATTCTCAGTTCGACAACTACTGTTGTGCTGTATGATATCCAACAACAGAAAACGATCGCAGAGTTGAACAGCCCACCTGTTAAATATGTCGTTTGGAATGCAGATGGGTCACTGGTCGCACTGATGAGCAAACACAGTGAGTCCATAATACGCAGTTCTTCGGAAGAGTTCAAAGCCACGAACAGCCATTACCATCGCCAACAAAAATTTCTCGCAAAATAGCCTTATTCATGAGACGATACGGATCAAGTCAGGGGCTTGGGATGACACAGGCGTTTTTATCTACTCTACGCTCAACCATATCAAGTATTGCTTGCCTCAAGGGTACTGAGCTTCCTTCCGCTAACTTATATGCAGCTGATCTATCCACCTTTTCAGTGACCATGGTGTCATCTGTACACTCGACAATCCCGTCTACCTTACTCGTGTCAAGGGCAAAACTGCTCATTGCCTGGACCGATCTGCACGCCCACGCACTATTACGTTCGACCCGACTGAGTACCGCTTCAAACTCGCGCTCCTGCGCAATAATTACGATGAGATGCTCCATATCATCCGCACGTCGACATTGCTTGGGCAGAGCATCATTGCGTATCTTCAGCAAAAGGGTTTCCCGGAGGTTTGTTTTCAAGTGCAGATCCTTGAAATATGGAAGGTTCATGCAATGTATAGATTGCACTGCACTTTGTGCAAGACAAGAATACCAGATTTGATCTTGCAGTCGAATGTGGAAACTTGGATGTCGCACTCGAGACTGCAAGAGCGATCGACCGGCCTGAGTGTTGGGAGCGTCTAGCGCAACAAGCCTTGAAGCAGGGCAACCACAAGGTTTGCTTCTTTCCTCACATGTTGTTTGACAGCCAGCTTAGTGCAATCCAGATCGTTGAAAAGGCCTACCAGCAAACCAAGAACTTCGACCGCCTGTCGTTCTTGTATCTCGCCACAGGCAGTACAGAAAAGCTTTCGAAAATGCAGAAAATTGCAGATGCGCGAGGTGACCCTATGTCACGCTTCCACAATGCGCTTTATGCTGGCGATGTTCTTGGACGTATTGCCGTTTTGCGCGACGTCGGGCTTCGTAAGTACATTCCTGTAGCTCGGTTTTCAAGACTTTACACTTCGTCCCAGACCCCTTGGCATATCTTACAGCAAAGACAAATGGATTAGAGGAAGAAGCAGCTGAAATTCTTGAGGCGGCTGGCCTTACCGAGGCCGACGTGGACGACGTCCCTGCATTTGGGAAGTGTACCCTCCAGACCCCGTCTGTTGTCACTCCTACATCCAACCTGAACTGGCCATCTATTTCCATGGGAGAATCCTTCTTCGACCGGGCGCTAGCCAACGGCCATCTGGACGGGGACGGTGATATACCTCACATCAATGGCAATGGCCTGGACTTGAGCGCAGGTGCCTCTACTGCTCTGGACGAGTGGGCGAGAGATGAGGAACCAGATGTAGAGGAAGATGGATGGGAGCTTGACGCAGAGGCGGAAGATGAGGAGGACAAGGATGTAGATGAAGAGTTTGAGGATGCCATCGAAGAGGAGGACCTTGGCGCCGGCGCTGCACCCGGCGTGAGCGAGAACGAGCTTTGGGTGCGGAACTCACCGTTCGCAGGCGAACATGTTGCAGCAGGATCATTCGACACCGCCATGCAGGTGAGCCACATATCACTTCCCTGTTTTGAATAGACATCCAATTGCTTTATAACTAGCTTCTCAACCGACAGCTGGGCGTTGTGAACTTTGCGCTCTTGAAGCCATCGTTCTTGTCCATCTACCGTTCATCACACGTCTACGTATCCCCGATAGCTTCGTTGCCACCATTGCAATTGCACATTCGGAGGAACCCCGAGGAGACCTCACCTGGACGGGTGCTGCCTGTTACTGCTCGCACACTTTCTTCGATCCGCACAGAGCTGTCAGAGGGATACCGCTTCGTCTCCGGAAACAAGTTGTCAGAGGCTCAGGCAACATTCCGGTCAGTGTTGCTAGCATTGCTGCTTATGGTTGTCTCATCAGATAATGAGGCCAAAGAAGTAAGCGTTATCAGTCTATTAAATATCAACGCCAATTGATTATATTACCAGTGGCGAGACACTGTGACGGCCGCCCGAGAGTACCTTCTCGGTGTCTCCATTGAGCTTGAGCGACGACGTATCACACAGGATGAACCCGACAATGTTCGCCGGAGCCTTGAACTTGCCGCGTATTTCACGCACTGCCAGTTACAGCCGCAGCACATGCAGATCGCACTACGGAGCGCTATTGGTGTGTTCGCCAAAGCCAACAACCATGCAACCGCTGCCAAACTGGCACGTCGTCTTCTTGACCTAAACCCCGATCCCAAGATTATTGCCCAGGTATGCTCCTGATTCTTTAGTTCGTTCTTCGCTAAATCGTATGTGAAGGCTCGTCAGCGCATCGCAGCAGGGGACCGCAATCCCCGGAACACAGTCGAGGTTTCATACGATGAGTTCACGGAGTTTGAAATCTGTGCAGCCACATACACTCCTATTTACAAAGGCTCGCCATCCGTGCGTTGTCCCTATACCGACGCAGCGTTCCTGCCTGAGTATAAAGGCAAGCTGGACCCGCTGATAGAGCTGACCGAGATTGGGGCAACTGCAAGCGGGCTGCCTGCACCACGGTAGAATTCTGTTAGATCTGGATGGACAATACTGTCAATTAGGAATAATCGAATATCTTTGCATACTTTTTTTGTTCTGACAATTCCGACATATCAGATAGAATATTGGAGTGTCATAGCGCTGTCATGGACACAAGCAGACTCACGCATATCCTCCAAATTAGCTCATTACATAAATAAGTGCCATTTCGCGCTTGAAGAGATAATCAAGTTGATATGTAATCTCCAATGGGGCAGTGGACTTTGTTGGCGCATGTACGCACAATCTGCGGACATGGCTCGTGCGTTAGTCTGAGATCGGCGGATGGTATAATAGAATATCGGATATTGCCGAATATATAGATTCTGTGCGCCACATTGAAGTCTGCTGTGACACGCTGTTTTCTCCAAGTTCGGAACTGTCAAGGGCGATACGTGGTTCGTGGTACCACGGCACGACTGCCTCAAATAAATTTCACCTGCTGAAGGCCGAACGGTTGTGCTAGCCTGACAATATAACATCCTGAGGTTACTCGGGCTGTCATGTAATGAGATGCGTATGACGAAAAAGGAAACCGACCGAGAGCGACCGTACAGCACATCAAGCAAAATATCGCTGGTTGTAACTTGTAGGCATCGGCCTGTCATCATCGCTGTCGGATCCTTCCGAAGAACTTGACTCAGAGCTAGAAGATATATGATCAACGAGGACTTGGGGATTCTCGTGCTGCAAGATATACCTCAAGCACTTATTCTGCAGCTTGTTGGCGTTCAGTCTGTTTCAAAGGGTATTTTTCACGCAGGTTCTTGAACTCCCACGCGGCAAAGTGAAAACGGTGTTGTCAAATCCAGTCGAAATCCGATGAGGATGTCAAAGTTGAAATCGGATTTCGGTGCTTTTGAGCATCCAAATCCAAGTCCAAGTCCACATTTAAATCACGTCCAAATCGGCCTCCAAATTCAACTTTGAATTCCCCTAATAGATTATTGACCAGCACGCCTGAGCAGGCTGGCATGTCCATGTTCGGTCGATGGTGCTACCAAGATTTTTCTCCAATCAGTGGTGGCCAGCATATTTGTACCCAAGACGTACCTCTCTAGTGCGCCATGTCACACCCTACTGATATACAGTATTCAGCGGACACCATATACTTATAAATATGTGGCAATATGTCCCTTTCGTACAACCCCTTCCTAGAGATGGCTATTCAAAAACTTGTAAGTGACCGTTATTGATTTTTCTGCTCTGAAGGCTGAAATATTGGCTAGCCGACTTCAACCGAAATACTTGTTATCGGCGGTGGACCAGCTGGAAGTTACGCTGCTGCTGCTTTGGCTCGTGAAGGTTTTGGAGTCACTCTACTTGAAGCTGCGAACTTCCCTAGGTCAGCGCGTATGATTATACTATTTGTATACACGATCATTACTAAGTGTGCTAGATATCATATTGGCGAGAGCTTGCTCCCATCGGTCCGCCCTTTCTTGACATTTATTGACGCAGAGAAATCTATCATGAACCATGGGTTCACCCTCAAGGTACGGATGGTCTTCAATGCACCAGAGTACATTAATTAGTCCCCCTCTTATAGCCTGGTGCTGCTATCAAGTTGAACCAGTATAAGCGAGAAGGATGTGAGTTTCAGTTACCCTCGTTCGCCGTCGTAATATTAATTCTTCCCTCCAGATACAGACTTCATTGCGCTGAACCCCGACAACGGGGCCTGGAACGTGGTATGTGGTATATCAGAGACATACTTCCCATCTCACCTTTTCACAGATTCGATCAGAATTTGACGATTTACTGTTTCGTCATGCTTCGAAGTGTGGCGCA
>MU172995.1:185352-237320 GCA_016695475.1 Suillus decipiens
TCCCACGGAGAACTTTGGTGTGGAGGAACACTTTGGTTTCAAAGCTCTCTTGGAACGAGGCAAATTGGGTTTGGTGGCTGCGTAGCTCAGATGTCGCTGACACGGCAGTGACAATGCAAAGTATATTGGGCACCTCATAACTCACATTCGCTGGCCGGTGCAACCGCGACCCAAAATATCATGATAGTTATTCATCTTTTGTAAAGTAGTAGAATTTGAACAAGTTGTACATAGGTTTTCCTATGCTTATTTCTCCACTCTAGTGCGACGCAATCGCAAATCGATCTTGTCATCGCTGTCTTTGTTGCCCTCCTGCGCCTCCGGTCAATAAGTACTGCCGTCAGCCCAATGATGTGCGGCAACTTTCCCGCGCCACAGGACCGACGCACAATCGGTTGATCCGCTCTCCAGAACTTCTACCATGGATGTCTCGTACAGTTCGTCGCCAGTCGAAGTCAACATGTCCACCAGCGCTGAAGACACGTCTGTTGAGCGTCCTCGGACACCTGAACCAGTCCAGCGCTTACCACCACAATCAAGTAATGACCGGAGCCAGCGACCTTCGCTACAAGAAATCCTTCAAATGACGTCTACCACGGCCAACTTCATATCAACCATTACAACAGTCTTCCACGAGAAAGGGGAGTTGAACTCCTGCTTCCGAGAAGGTAAAATTCGATATTCAGAGCGCATATAGTCAC
Organism: Suillus decipiens; assembly: GCA_016695475.1. Taxonomy (NCBI): domain Eukaryota; kingdom Fungi; phylum Basidiomycota; class Agaricomycetes; order Boletales; family Suillaceae; genus Suillus; species Suillus decipiens. The sequence goes on from MU172995.1 coordinate 186,054, forward strand.
GTAGACGTGATCTCCTCACAAAAAACAGAGTTCAGAAGGAAAATCCTCTTCGCTGCAATGAATGCACATGCCTGGGCGAATGCGAGGGTTGTGCACGAACACGCAGTCGCACGAGACACGTTAGAAGCTGGAATTCAGCAACTTTTGAAAGACGAAAAGGATCAAGGCAGGTCATCTCACCCCGTTTTCAAGTCAATGTTTGGTATGCACGCCATCTGGATCACCCTGTTCTAGGCTATGCCGTGTGGTGGTTACGGTTGCTGATCATCGTTGTTTTTCCCCTCAAGATCGCATGCGCGCGCATTTATCGGAGATGTTTGAAGCCATCAACAACACTGTCGCCAGCTTGACGGGGCTCGGTTGAGATCAGGCGTCATTGTTACTGTTTGATGTGGTGCGCTGCCTGTGTCCGTCTTATTAGGTACATTGTCAACGGCTCTGACCAACGCGAACGGGTCTTGTTATATTGTTCTTGACGGTCCCACTTGATGGATGGCACTGATACATTGATCTGATGATATCCATGCAGTTGTCCTGCGGTGCTAGTATAGGTGTTATGGCTCAGCTAATCCGAAACCGTTCTATTCGATATCACGTTGGCGAGTTTTTAGTAGCATCGCCCACGATTGTGAAGTCTGTTTGGATTCATATCAAGCCAGTCTCGTTGAGTGACTGCCTGTGCAAAGCCTTGATGTTTCTTCTCCCGACAAGAGTGAAGTTTAGGGAGAATTGTGTTGTTCTTTGCGACCACAACTTTGGATGTCCACTACAGGTTTCCTTCTATCTGGTATATACCAATTCCAATGGCATCGCAGATGGATTCATAATTAATATAAATGTTATCGAAAAGCTTCTGAACATAGCCACATGTTATACATATCAACGTTCTAAAAATGGCAATTTTTAAGCAATATTTCGTACCTTTCCGTCCAACCCTCCCCGACAGTAAAATACTCACCCAGTCAATAACCAGCTGCAATCCAGCTTTGCCGGCGACAGTAATCAGATATGGCCGGCAAGGGCCCACATTGTTCATTCGTTCTTCTTGCGGAGTTTGACATTGATAGTGGTGCCCAGCTCACGTACCAGTTTCCTCAGCCGCTGGGAACAGACGAGGGGTGAATTTCGGCTTGACCTGACCCGAAAGATGTGCTGGTTAACTATTCCATATCAGTTTGCTTGCCAATCTTATGCTTCCAGATGGGGCAGAGAGGCACCTCGAAGATTGGACCATCTTCTTCCTCAACCAGACGCCGTTCAATACCATTGCACCAGTTCTGGCTTTGGAGACGGATTCGAGTGACAGTCAGTCGAATGAAGAAGACGGCAGCCCGGAACTGCTGTATGTCCTCAACCTGGTGCGGACGAAGCATGACAAATCAGTTCGGAGGTGCGTAGGTCGTTTTGACTTCATGCACCCCATCTAGATGCATTATATTGCAGAGGTGCCGTAGTGAAAGCGATGGCTATTTGCACACGACATCCATTTATCCAAATATTTAAGGTATATATGAATATCATGTCACTTGATTGATTGCTCACCAAGTACCAGCCCGTTCTCCTCCTTGCACTCGATGACTATTTCGCGAACCCATCCCAAGAATGTCTTGCGCGTTTATTTGATGCAATTAATTCAATGAACATCAGTGCTGCGCCTGCACTTACTCGATGCGAAAAGCTAATTATGCGTGCTTCAGAGCGCAAAGATATCTTCGCAGAGAAGTTCTCCACTCATATACCCCCAGTTCCTCTCAAAGCTGCACACAAGACGACAGGCTCTAACGGCTCACATTCATCTGAAGATGGAGTTCTCATAAGTGCTCGCGCACGCTCTACAACTGCTGCCTCCGATCCTAACCCCACCCGCCCATCCTCTCCGTCGGACAGCTCGTTCAGCCTTGGCGGAAGTGCGGTATGGGTGAATGATGACAGCGCCATAATCGATGGTCAAGTGGGTGTTGCAATAGGTGCAGGCCCAGGAAGCATCGGTGGCGCTTCAGCAAGCGGTAGTAGTGTTCTTACTAGCCGCGGCCGGCGTAGCACTGATACAAGCTCGAACTCGAGCCACGCTTATAGCGGTGGCGCAATACCCACATCATCTGACCCACATTTACGGTCGGGGATATCCAAAGATACCCATTTCTTTCAGACAAGCATTGCATACAAAGGACATACCCTGCCAATCAAACTGCCTCTGGCCACCTTTCCTGAGGAAGTCGGAGAGGTGCGTCTCTTAATGACAATGCACCTATATATAGTTCTGAATACGTGTTTTTTCAAGTATTCCCTAATACAACTAATACAAACGTTTTCTACCACACTCATCACAATCTCAGGACCGCTACACCCACATCTACACACGAACGGAATTCTCACGCACCCAATAATAATTCTCTTTAATGCGCTTGTTACTGGCAAACGCATCCTCTTCCTCGGACATAATATTCCTGCTGGACAAGTCGCCAATTACGTTCTATCGGCCTGTGCCCTGGGCTCTGGATGTGGTGCGATACTGCGAGGATTCATTGAGCGATCATTTCCTTACGCAGGACTTGCGGGCGGCGAGGACTGGGTTTCAACGTATGCGTTTCCCTACTTTTTTTGCTCTTGGAAGAACTTCATCGATGATATTTGTTTCATAGGCCGGCATACATAGCAGGCGTAACCAATCCTATCTTCGAAACTAGCGCATCCTGGGATCTCTTGATGGATATCGGCACAGGTCGTGTTGTCGTGCACAAGGACATACACATATCTTTCCCAACTACAATGGCACCGACCGCGCTTATCAACCCAATGATGCCACGTCCAATAAAGGCGGAAAACTCGACCGGGAGTGAGGATGACATCCAGCGTATCGCGACTCGAGACGGAAAAGACGGCAACCAGAAGAGCGAGTTCGCGGCGAAGCAAGACAACTTGGATAACATGTTCATCGAGGATGTAGGTCTTAGTGACATTGAAATATGGCCTCGTCAGCAACTGACATCGCTCGGTGGTTTAGCTGATCTCAGCAATCACATCGCACTTTGGGGAGACCCTGGTGCGGATGCGATTCACGGAGTATGTCGCGCGCTTCGTTCGACTAGCATCGCGGTACGAGGAGCTCGCTTTGGGATCGACGAAACTTGGATGTAGCAGCACGCCATTTTTAGACGGGTCCTTGGGCAGTGGTATCGTGTTTCCGGACGAGGCAGTTGCGTTTAAGGAGCTTACTGCGAACGCAAGTCGGATTGAAGGCTGGCGAAGGAGCAAGTCCTATCAATACTGCGTCAAGGTGCGTGCTCCCTCTAAAAGCATCGAGGACCTTTTGATATATTTTTCCTTGGTGAGTAGGATTTCAAAAAATATCGAGCAATCGCTGCTATCCAGGGATTCGACGTATCACATCAACTTTCAAGATTGCGGCTGGTGAAGAACTTACCGGACGCGGAAGTCGAGCTCATCGTACGTTCAATAGCAGACAACTTGCGGACATACGAACAAATAGTTGAGGTGAGCATTCTCACATTCTGTGCTGTCGGGTGATTCGTAATAAGTTTCCGGTGCAGTTGCTCGCTTATATGCCACCACATGCCGGAGGATTACAGCCTCTGAGTTTTTGCCTATTCCACCATCAAGAATCTATTCGGGAAGCTACTGTTGATATTTTCAACGAGCTGCGTCAGAACCCCGTGCGTCGTCGGCTCATTTTTGCATTATCATGTAAAATCACTCACTGTTTTTGTTTTACAGGTTGGGGTGATCTTTCTGCAAGCTCTGAATCACTTCCAGAGGTATGCCTATGTCCGGCAAGCACACGCTCGCGAATCACGCATGAAGGATTTGAGCCATGGTTTGGCCCCGCCACTTCACTTGGTATCACGTACACCGTCTAACCGCAGTGAAGTCAGTCTAGGAGGGGTGTGAGAACGTAGAAATGTTGCCACTCTCCAAGTTCTCGTATATGTAGACTTACAAAAAATGGTTCTTATATTTGGGGGCGTCACATGTACACCGTATAATATACAAGTCCTTGTGCTGATGCGAGCACTGCACCTCTCGAGACCCATTCTACCGGGAGTAGGAGAGGGCCGGGACAGGTGCCACCGTCATACGGATGAACCTAGCCCTTGAGGGTCTCCTTGAAGTGAGTGCCAGCGGCATAAAAGTTTGCTAAGTATAGAACTCTGGTCGTACTCATCTGGAGATGTGACATATAGGGCAGCCCAAACAAGCAGTATCAAAAAACATGCGCCTGCAAACATTGCTAGTCCACCAACCACGTGAGAGGCTAGTAAGAGAAAGTGAGCTACCATAAAGACGATGCTCCATAGATAGAGCCCTTTTGGCAAACTGAAGACGATAGCGGAGGGGAGCATGCCAATTGAGCGTGATTTTGCGGCCCTCAGATAGCGTGCCTAGATAAATTGGACGTGGTCAGCTGAGTTGCAGGGCGCGAGAAGGAAGATGCGAACAGCAAATGAGGCGGTGGCGTCTTGGAGGCCCTGGTGTTTAAGGAGTAAGATTGATCCCGTGGCGAGGCTCCCAGACGCTGAGAGAATCGATGGCAAGGCAGATGACATGGAAGCACGAGATAAAAGGCAAGAAAGGATGGTAGCACTAATAAAAGAATGGTCATGATGGCGCCTTTAATGTCCGACGATCAAGGCCTCTCACATGATTACTGGGAATGTCTGTAAAACTATGAATTAAAGCTCAATGAGGGTTATATGAGATGCGCGCACCCAAACAACCGCTGTATGCCACTCCGAATTACATGTAGTCATGAAAATTTGCCACTGATCAACGAACACCTGTTCGTTTGCAAAGAGATCATGGAGTTCTGAGAAATATCTGTCGGGGATTCCCCACAAAATCGGGTTTGCGATGGCTTTCACCCACGGGTGATCCATATCTTCTTCGGGCGTCATAATTTGTAGCCTGTCCAATTGGGCGTGTTCTTGGCCATAGTAAGTCATAAACCGCTGGTTTTCTGTCAGGTGGCTCAGTACTTATATTTGACAAGGCGATTTGAGTATCCAACGAACCTATTGCACCCCATAAACGAGCTAGAGTATTCATGAGCTCGATTCGGGAGACAAAAAGGGGTTTCCCACCCACCAACAAAGCATAATGTATGTCCATCAAGGGGTCGACCTTTGCGGAAAGTTACGGTTAGGAGATTGGATATTCTCAATTTCTTGGACGTACCTCGTTGCAGAGACAGTAGCTGCAGCAGTTGACTGCACTTCTCCGCAGTGTATGGAAATGTGGACGACCTGGAGGTCAAACGGTCTTTACTCGCGGCTCAGAATATGAAAACCATCGACGTTGAAATAAATACCTGCTGCCCCATGAGACATGACGCCAATTAGATCGTCTACCACTTGTGGTGACACCTCTGCATATATGTGCATCGGGAAGAATTCCACATGCACCCAATACAATCTTTGTAAAGCGGTGTCTGATGACATGTGAATATAAACGACAGAGAATAATCTACGTATACACACACCGAGGTGTGAGTCAGAGACTATCGTCCCCATATCAAGCAATTCTGTTGAGATTTGCTCGAGCCAGAAGATACGGCGGGCATCATGATTTACAAAGTAGTAGGCACAGGAGGATGGCGATTCATCAAGCTCTATGAATAACTCCGATGAAGGCGGGACTACTATTTGTTGCTGGAAGATTGTGTCATCGATAAACTTGAGGCAGTTGGCGACCTGAATCTCGGTCTCTTGCCTGTGAATATTGGCTTCTGTCACAACGTCGTAGTTGGAAAATCCTGCTTTGAAGTACAGCTGGCCTTCTGGATGCGGATATGAACTCCATTTCTTGCGAGCGTCGAGAGAACTTGAGAGGGATATTTTTTTAGCGTAAAGGGACGTCAAGTAGTAACAGACGACTGACCTAGAAGCACCGATGGATCCTCGTGGTATGATGGTGTGATAAAAATGGATACTGAACACATTAATAACAGGTTTCATGTATCTGGGCAAACTTACTTGGTCGACTTGCTATATCTTGTAGTACCCGCTGGCGTGATGGGTTTCAGCAGCATTGTTGCTGATGCGTCGGAGTATTCGGACAATGGTTGCACTGATATTATGTGACTGTGACATTGCGAGGAGTGGTTGGACATCTGCGAAAATACGGGTGCACGCGTTGAATGTTCGCTATGTGGATTATGTTTTATATCTTTTGGATGTTGGTACTTACGCGGAATGCTGTATGCAAGTTGATCGTGACTGCGTCCAAATGCGGTTTAATTCGTAATGCTTGATTTAGTGCCGTGAAAATTGCTGTATACACGTATTGCAGCCGTTAGCCACAGCACAGCTGCAGGTTTGCATACACAGGTTCTCGGGGATTACAGATACCGTGGATACTGCCAGGCCGGTTCGAAGGAGAAGGGATAAGGCTATGATAGTTCACCAAATAAGGCACCAGCTCATGAGTAACCAGGCTGCTGAGACCAGTGGACGTCCAGACTTCAGATCCAAAAATCTAGGCAAATGAGGTGTATCACAGGGTCAGGCGTCTCTTATAAATACTAATCACAGTGGCTTATCAGACGCTGATCAAGGGCCAAATAACTTGACCTAGGTCATATATGGACTTGTTGGCAAGCAAAGGTGGTCAAAGAGTTGGCCGGTATCGCAGGCGTATAGGCCTCATAAAGGCGTCCTTGTTTCATTTCAACGTTTAGCCTGTGCTCTCCCAGATCTCACTGACCTATTGCTATGTCGAATCCTAACTCCAACAATCGCAAGTATGTTGACCCACAGCGGTAATTATATTATTCCCTAATATCATTAATATCCCATCTCAAGTTACTAATATCTCAGGAAATCTGACGAAGCTCCCCCAAAGGTGCACAGATCCAACAACCAGGTGCATGCTGCCAACGAGGATTCTAAAGTGGCATCTGAACCTCAGGCTTCTGAAGAATATGTAGATAGCACCTCCAGGTACAAATGTGTCCTGGCCTGTAATACAGACACTGATCGCCGATCAGGTTTACAGGTCGTGGAAGGCAAGATGAACATCTGAGACGAACAGCGCAGGCACAGATGCCACAGAGTAGCTGGCCAAACCCTCCTACTCAACATCAAGGTTCCAGGTACGTTTGCTTCAGGCCAACCATACCATACCTCCGGTTGAAAGGGTGTGCAGTAGACAGCCATCTCTTCAAGCCAATCCTGCACATTTTCCACTTGCACAGTACACTCCTGCGCAACATACCCCTACTCAGCCTCCCCATACACAATATGCTCCCGCGCAGCGTCCGTCGGCACAGTATGCCCCTGCGCAACATACTCCCACGCAGCCTCCTCACACACAGTATGCTCCCGCGCAGCGTCCCTCGGCACAGTATGCCCCCGCGCAGCCTGCTCATACACAGTATGCTCCCGCGCAACCTCCCCACACACAGCACGCTCCTACACAACATGCTCCAGCCCAGCGTCCCCCCGCACAGTATGCCCCCGCGCAACCTCCTCACACACAATATGCCCCCGCGCAACCTCCCCACACACAGCACGCTCCTACACAACATGCTCCAGCTCAGCGTCCCCCCGCACAGTACCCACCTGTACAGTACGCTCCTACACAATATGCTCCAGCTCAGCGTCCCCCTGCACAGTACCCACCTGCACAGTACCCCTCAGCTCAATTTCCCCCTGCACAGTACCCACCAGCTCAACCACGGCGAAGGTGAGGGATATTTTGCTCTAGGTATTACCAATCGTGGTGTGACTTGCTACGACTCCTGTACGTCAAATGTAACATAATGTAGCACATGTATTCTGGTTATCACAGATTTGTACAACAAATACATTGAATTCAAAATACCATTTCACACTAGCCTAGCACGATGTAGTTAGTGTTCGTCGTCTTCCAGAGTTCGTAGCCTGTCTAGCTGTGCGTTCCTCACACAGCATCCTAGAAGTCGAGGCTCGAGAGCCGACTTGGTTATTTACATAAATGGAGTTACCGGCAGGAGATTTCAATTATCCCACGGATACTGATCTGGAAATTTGAAGCTGGACTCGCGACATGTACTGCCTTGCACAGGTGCAGAAGGCTGTGCAAGCACTTGTCACTCTCGGGAAAACTGTAGCGAGTTTCCCACTAATTTGACTGGCACTGCGTACTTCACCCCAAGTAGTACGACCCTGAGACTCTTCCGAGTCTTAAGCTGCTTGCCGAGATATGTTGATGGCTCCTGATTACCATTGTTAGCAAAGGGACAATAACAAGGTGTCTACCATCATAGTACATCATGATCATCATTCGGGTTTTCTGTCGTGCATCAAGGCACTTACCCCATACTATTGGTTATTCCCCACTGCAAGTACGGCAGTGAGCTAGTCGAGGCATAGTAGGAGTTTATAACAATAGACAGAAACGTTCGCGCTGTAGTGGACAAAAAGCGCCCACTGCAAATTCCTGTGCTGCACCGGTCGTCTTTTATTCCTGTATCAGATACTTCTCATACAAATAACGACCTTGAATTCGATTCTCGATCATCCAGTACATTTAAAAAGGACTTTGATCATCGATCGATCATCAGCAGCAGCAATGACTTCCAACCAAGTTGCAGAAGATCTTCTCGTCCAAGGGTGAGATGATTCACTTCTACTATTAGTATTCTCATCACTCATTGCCTCCAGGTTTCGAACCAGCTCAGATGTCGACTCCGATCTTTCAGATGAAGAAGAGTTTAGTCCAGACTCAGAGCAGTCAATCCAGGGTCCTTCAACTGGGTTGGTTCATTTTAATACACATTTTCACAAGCGGCGGCCAGGATCTCACACTTGATGCGCAGTTTTTCTGGGCGCGGTCCCCAGAACGCCGATAGTGCTGGCAACAAGACAAAGAAAAAAGATAAAAGCGATGTTCCTCTTCCACCGTACGTTCAAATATTATAACCAATCCAGTGCTGTAATAACAAATCGTCAATAAAGGCCGCGTAAGACCGACAAACCACCTCCGGAAAACAAGCCCAAGGCAGCCAATTACCCTCAGACTGGCAAGTCACGGTGATACATCGATATCTTGCCTCCTACGTGCCAGTTATATACCATTTCCAATATTCCATTATGCTCTATGAAAGACTAGTATCTGGGGGTTCTGTCTTCTATTATTATATAGATGACAACATTCACATTCCATGCCATATGCCAACCCTATGATTTCATTATGTTCTCTCACAGTCATGATACATGTGTTAATTGTTGTAATGTTAATACAATATGCAGTGCCAACACACGTGAATGAAGGCTCCTCTCAACGAGACCTTCAAGTTTGAGGACTTGGGAGCACAATGTGGCGCTCTGCCAGTGGATCCGCCACTAGGCAGAAGTGGCGTGCGTTGTTTAGCACAATCAACCGTCTACAGCAAGTGGGAGCCCCATTCAGACTCCCCAAATGGTTGACTTTCCAGCATGTTCTTGTCCTTGCGTTTGATTATGTAAATAGGGGTCCCATAGATGCGAGCAAGCATCTTCTCAAAGTGTAGCCTGAGTATGAAAGGAAAGCCAAGGCTGGAAACCTACTGCTGATATCTCGTGGAAGAGGGATGAAAAGGCAGAGCGATTCAAATACCACGGAGATGTCCGGAGTTTTCTCACGCAGGCCAATTAGCAATAATCTCTATCTCACCTGCACCAGACCACACCTTTTTCAAAGCTCCACAATGTTGTCATAGATATAAACCGACGTCACCACAGACCTGCCAAACCCATTACATAGCAGAAACTACTCCCAAAATTTGAATTTCCTCCGCCTAAAAGATTGGACAACAGGCGGATATTTCAGCTCGAACTTGCGTCGTGTTTTTGATGATGCATATAGATAGAAGGTTCCAGGTGTCCGAACTCCACATCCACAGCATGATAATGCTTCTTGTGATAAGACATACTTGAACTTTGCGTACAACAGCCTCTGAGGAGCTCGTAATAGAAAAGGGCCCTGGTTCGACCGCCAGAAAAAAAAGGACCGTCGAGGTAAACCGAATCTGGCTCGGTTGAGATTAATATCTAGAAACGAGGCAGTTAGCTCGCTGGCAAAACTCCTGTCACTGTCTCAAACCTTCGAAATGGAACATGAAGAACCATACCATATACCGAAAACAAGCATGCTATCTTTTACGAGTCACAGGTGTCCATGATCGAGGTTCATCGGATCCTTTCAATGCTTCTGCCCAAGGATCTCGCGTTTGCGCTTTTGGTAGTTGATCAGATTCCGAAAGTTTCAGTCTTTGATCCCTAATAACGTTCCGCGAGACCGATGGAGACTGTATCTCAGTTTCAGAATGGTGGCTGGGTTCCTCGAGTCGTTCTATATTAGCTCTTTCCGCTTCGTCCCTCGCTTCCAGAATAGCTGCATTCAACTTTACCCGTTGTTGACGTGCTAAATCCGCTTGTAATTCCTGTAGCATGATATATAAAACATTCACGTAAATCTGAGCACGAGTATCACGTTAAATTAGTGTTCCCTACCTCAATGCTCGGCGGATCTGGCCTAGTATGCGTCAGCCACGCTGACCATTGCACTGCACATAATAAACAAGATAATAATGAGTAAGATGGAGGATGTAAAATCAGAAACAAGAACGTAACAAACCTGGAAGGCGCTTGCCGCTAGCAACGTATGCCCACATGTCTTCATTTTTCCTGTACTTCACCGTTCGTTTGGAACGTCCTTCATACAATAAAAAGTTAGACCACATGCTTGACAGAGATTCCATTACGATCGTACCGTTGTTCGCGTTTGGATGCTCAAAGTATTTGTTGCCTAGAATATCGGATCAAGAAACGCAGGACAAGGATTTGTATCACGGCCGGAACGTACCTTCCATGTCTTTTCCAACGAAATATGTCTATAGGAACCGTTAGTAGCGGAATGTAGATCGCGTTCTGGCCCAGTCCATTACATACTGGCTTCAATATTCGCTGCCACAAACGCCTCACAATTGACATGATACCACGGTTATGCTGCTGCGAGGAAGGAGCAATGAAATTTTTAAATCAGCTACAGCCATGTCTCAAGGTACAAACGCCCACTTGTAAGTTGTCGTTGGCCGAACGGAACGAAAAATAGTCTCATTCGTTGTAAAGCTCCGATGACAAACAGTGCCACGGAGAATAAAACTATGCCAATCGGAGCATAAGCGGAGTCAATATTAGTCAGTCTTTAATGTCGGCAACTTAAGTTGCCGGTGGAGCGCCGTTTCAGCTTCAAAGTTTGAACGAGTCAGTGAAGTGCATTGCATTATGTTTACAAGGGGAAAGAAATTCTCTAGTAATCTCCAAGACCCTCATCGTCATCCAAGTCTCCCTCTTGGATTTCCTTTGCGAGCTCCTTCTCGCGTTCTCGCGCATCCTGCGCAGCAGCAAGCTCCTTGCGGTGTGCATTAAGAGGGTAGCGCATAGCCTGCAAGATCCAAGTATGAGGCATGCCTGATGTAAAATGTTCTAACGGAAAAAAACCGTACCTTGACACTCTCATTATGCAAATCCAAGCAATATCCAATTCGTCTGCCAAACACCTCGCTAGCCTCGGGACCGTAGCCGTCCTTCTGGCTTCCACATTCCATCCAACCTTTCTCATGGACGATCCGGCCTTCAATCACACCGTCCCGAATGGCCTTACCAACAATATACTCCGCGTCTTCCTCGGAATCGAGGTGGAGTTTCAAGCAGATATCACGCAACGAGATCCTTGAGTATGATAGAGATAATCTGCGAATACCGGTCTTAATAACGTTTTGCCGGAGCCGGACGATCAGGGTATAAGTCTTGTCAGCCTCGAATTGTGCGGCATGTTTGTTCAAAGTGGTCTGGAACTCCGATAAGGAGCCTGTCCGAACGGCTAGGGAAATGCGTCAGCATTGGCATTGCTTCAGATAGCAGTAAAATTTCCTACACTTCACAATGTCAAAGTAAGCACTCAGGGCTTTCTCTAACACCGGATGCCGGAAAAGACCACGATCTGGAATATCGCCCATTAAAAGTTCAACGATCACAAAAAGTTTGTGCACGGCCTGATAAAATCCTGGCGCGGTCTTTGCGGCAGGGGCACGACGGATAGCTTGTTGCAGGTTTGTGTGTGCCGCAGTATAATTCAATTGCACCGCTTTGATGCGGCCGAGGAAATAATGGTAGCGGGCATACTGCGGATTACTCGCTGAGGCGGGGAAAGTAGTCTTGGACACTAGCTTGTCAGCCTGGTCATAAAGGTTATAGTGGAGATAACCCCGAAGTAGGCGATTGATCAGCGAGGCTTGCGTGTCATCGTCGTGACGAAGGGACGCGGTGCGTTGCGCAGCCAGGAACATTCTGGAAACATTGATAAGTTACGAGTATGCCAAATTTACACGGCCCTAAACTTACGGACGGGCATCTGCCAGCTCTCCGCCGAGCTCATATGATCGCTCCACCGCAAACCATATCTTGGCAGCTATTGGATCCATACTTCTGCGGTTCATGGACTGCATTTTGTCAACAGTCTCGTGAGAAAGCTCTATGGACTTGGAGTATGTGTCTTTGGACGTGTGGAGATGATGGATGATGAGCAAGCGGAGATAAATCTCAGCTTCTGGTACGGGATCAGAAGTCGGCTTCGGTGATGGAGGTAGAGGAGCAGTAGCATTTGCCTCTGATGTTGTGTCTACTTCCATAGACTGTTCTGCGAGAGGAGCAGGAGGAAGCCATGATAGAAGAGAATACTTGACAGCAGAGTCTACACAAAGTTGAGCATGCAAGCAAAAGGTGTGAGTGCATCACGCACCTTTGGGATAATTTTCCTCAATTGCGTCACGCAGAACCTTGTCATTTATGCGCTTTCGCAGCGCAGTTAGTGAACGTAAGACGCGATGGGTGAACCGGGTTTCGAGGTCATTGATAGCGCGATCGATGAGCGCAATGTTAGCCTTGATCTCCTGTGTCGGCGTCGGCGGTTCTGGCTTTGGCTCTGGCTTCTTTTCATCTTTCTTTTCGTCCTTCTTGTCTTCCTTCTTGTCGGTAGCCTTCACGTCGGACATGATGCAAAGAATAGTCAATGACACGGTGACGCGTCTTGCGTTCAGGTCGATAGTTAGTATTATGTAAGTTTGTGATATGGTAATAAATATTTTAGGTGAGTGTGGGTCGACATCGACTCCATAGCTCAGTGGTAGAGCATACGATTGCAGATCGTGCGGTCCCGTGTTCGAACCACGGTGGGGTCTTTTTGCACCTCGTTATTTTGAGGCACGCGACGAACTCCAGACTCACCTGGCGAATAATTTGTTTTTATTGTAAAACTCGAGTATTAGCCTAGCTAAGAAGTGGACGATTGGCTTCGAACCAGCCGGTGTAAATTCTCAGCTGAGCTTGAAGATTATCTGTCAACACACTAAGACACGTCACCCAAACTGGGACTACAACAAACACCTTGACCAAAACCATGATATGGCAATTATCTGGGCTGCTTCTTGCAGCAACTGTCCAAGCGGCCTCTCTTTCCCTTCAGTCTCCTCGTTTCACAATTAGCACATCAGATGCGACCCAGCTGCGTTCGGACACGTATGCACTAATCACAATCCTGCCATAGTATAACTCATATGTCCTACAGCCTGTCCTCGACCAAGAAACCAGAGCCTTTGACTCTTGGCGCAACTGACACCCTTAAGCTTACGTTCCAAATAGTGGAGAGTGACGAGGGCAAAGGTGTCCAACCCCACCAAACCTTCCTCCGATTCTATGACAGGGAATCAGGCGAGGAGGGGATTCAGCCTGTTCGCGTGACCCCAGGAGGAAAGGCTAAATTTGAGCTGGTGGGTTACATCACTCTGCTGTTGCAAGATGCGTCAGACTTGATTTCTGCGTCAGAACATGATACGTCCACCTGCGTCCATTCCGCCAACTACGCACAACCCTCTTGAAGTCTCGCTTATCCTGGGCTCCTTCGTGCACGCACCCGCACAATATGACCTTTTTGACCTCTACATACCTGCCTCTCAAACACCCGCTGAACATCCGGACGAAGCCTCATTCCACGTCCTCCCTGCCATCAAGCATACCTTCCGCCCCGAACAAAAATCACCTCCTCAGTTCATCTCTGCCGTATTTGCAGTGGCTGTGCTGTCGCCTTGGCTTGTGTTGGTTGGACTGGTGCGTTTCTTCCCTATCAAATTAATCTTTAGCTGATGAGCTTCGTTATAAAAGTGGAGTAAAATTGGCCTCAGGGTTCCGAACCTATTTTCGCTCAGCATCGTGCCCTTCACTGCCCTCCTCGGTACCTTTGAAGTGCTACTTGTCTGGTACTGGATCGATCTCAAGCTTGGTCAGGTGCTTCTGTATGGAGGCATCCTTGCCATCCCAACCGTGTTTGCTGGTAAGCAAGCTCTGTATGCAACTGGAGAATGGAGGGCCGGTCGGAAGTAAAGATTGCATAATTGTGACTTTGTATCGTCCCAATCACAGTACCCTGATACCTATTGTGGCTTTCCCTGTGGATAAACAACACTCTTAACATTATGAGAATATGTAGGCAAGTGCAGTTTGTCTTTTTTCATAAGACAGACCATCACGTCTATGCCCTTGCCTCAGATAGAATTTGGCACTAATATATTTGACGCCTGCCGGCGTTGAACACCATTGCTGATCAGATATATACACTTGCGTTCATATTCCCAGTTTCACAGGTTAGCAGGGAGGATTATCCTGTAGTTGGTGCGATATATAAATGGCTGGGCAAACCTTAACGGAGGCATTTTTTGTTGCGATCAGACCGCTGTAGCTTGCAGGTATGGGTTGACCTCAAAACCGCAAACTAACTCTGAATTTTTTTCTCCAACGTTCAGTGATGCGTGACCTTACCCAGAATAGTCGGCTACCGAATCCAGTACTATGTTTTTCTCCGCTCAACTTGTCCCGTCGTGCACCCTCATCAGTACCGGAGCTGTGCCTGTACCTTCGAGCCTTTAACAACGCATTCCCACATCGCGGGCCGTGCTACCTCTACAAATGTTCTCCGACAAACTTTCGATAATCACTTGTTGCGAGGACACGACTATTTACACATTTCATGACATCAATGCTAATGCTTAGTCTTTTTCAATGCCAGTACACGACCTGAGAGAGAACGGCAAAGGTGAGCAGATAATGGAAATGGTCGGCCAATTCGCTGCTGATACGATCACACTAGTCATCGCGTGCCGCGGCAGACAACAAATGCATAGTTTTACAGAAGACATGAAAACAACAGCCCGATCGGCGATCTGGGTAACAGTTGAATGTTACTTTCGTCGACGAGACAACTACACGAAATCCTTCAAGTACACGTTCATCTCGGGTCAACACGCCACTTCTGCGTGTCGACAGGGTTCCCTTGTTGTGGCTTGAGGACGACCTGCAAGTCGCAACTAACGTCAGGAACAGTACGTGATGGTACAATGGCCTACCACAGGCCACATTACCTTATGTTCTCCATCTTCTGAGAGTGTCAAAGTAAAGAATAAGCCCGGGCTGATGGGCTGTGGGACTTGCAATCTGCACCTCATCGTCAGTAGATAGGCCTGGTCTCGGATCCACAGCGTAAAACGCACGTGAATACATTCTGGTCTACGCGAATCAGTTGCCAAAAGCGCTCTGTCTCGGTCATGATGACTGTGTTGTTCGACTGCATATGTGTGCAAGAGGTGAGATTTGCATCTGCGCCGCTTCTCGCATACACTTACGTCCCATGACAGGTAATTGCCAGTTTCCTTGTTCTGGAGCGTGCCCTGATATCTCGTCCAGTCAAACTGATATATCCACTATTGATATCACTCGTCAGCGCCAGGGCCGAGACCTCATTATTAGTTGCCCACTGACCCTCTGGTAGTTGGTCCCCATGAAGTTGCTGCCCTGGACGTCCACGGTGTCTGGGCTCGCCGTCAACACGAGTGGAACGACCCCAAGATTTGCAAAGACGCCTTGCTCGGACATGATGATTGAGATTTAGATTTGTTGTTGGGAAGATAAAAAGATGAGTTGGTGTTCAAAGCCGCAATTGCAACATCATTTTATATGCGCATTCCTCAGGGTAGGGGAGCTCGGCATTCTGCTGTCCCGGGCAGCCCCTGAATCGCGCAAGCAAATTCGATGCTAGCCTGAGTGACGAACCATTCTGCGCCTCGTGATCGGCCGCATCGCGGCCACCACTCTAGAATTTCACTGCAAAAGGAGCTATCCATCATTCCTCATTTCCGCCTGTCAAGAATGTTCGTCGATGAATTTACCTCATTCTGACCCTTTCGCTTTCGTCGCCAAAGGGGCAAACATTATTCCTCCTCGATCGAGGACAAGGCCTGTCGGCGGTGACTACATACCATGCCCTGGCACTTCCATATTCGCTTGCCAGGAATGTTCCCGGAAGACTTTACGATGAGAGTTTTCCCTAGATCAGTCGGTTTTCCAGCCTTGAGACTTCCAATGCGGTAATTCAGAATTACAAATGGTTATAAAGATACCTTAATTTTAATTTTGCTCGCATGCGCAAGTAATAGATGGCTTTCCGTAGCATTTTGTATGAGTGGTGACCGAGTTCGATGTAACACTTGGCCGCTACCAGTCTACATATTTATTTAGAGCTCACATAGGTGCATGGAGTCCCTACATCACACCTGCCTAGTATGGTCCTGTCTTCCATACCTTGCAGATTCTAGTTTATGCAAATTTCTTGTACCCCCAATGATTGCTCATGAGTCGTACAATGGTCCAGGCACTCTTGACCAATTAAAATGACTGGTAACAATGAACGAGAGAAGATGCTGTAACTAGTAGACCTTACTCAGGGACTGCCAATGAGTTGGCTGCAAAGGTGGACATGTTTGGTGTCAGAAAACTGAATTATGGAGTCCCAGATAGGCTCGAGACTGAGAGAAACAGAGTGAAGAACCCAGAATACGAGAGAGCACAAAGAGAACTTGCGGATGAATTTCAGTGTTCTACTAGCCAGGGTAATGCGGGGGAAGAGGTTGTCTAGAAGCGCACTATGGTTGACTATCAGTAATACTCCATAGTGCACTTCGTGGATGAGTACGTCTGCACTGGACTCACAAATGGTTATGTGTTCGGTTCATACCAACACATCTTAGAGGATAACTTACAACAAGACACACCGACTCGAATAGTGTTTGCCACAAAGTGTTGTTTGCATCCAAATCAACCCAGCTTAGTTGGTACTTTACGGGATTCTGGGATCAATGCGATGTTGTAATTGCATGTTCAAATCTGAGTGTGGAAACGCTCGAAAAGCAGCTTTTTGAGCGTTCGATTTGGTATATGTCGTGCTCACGTACATCACGAAATTATACCTAAAATGTACAGAGCCTTAGTGTTGGCTTTAATACGCACCATGGGTATTTAACATATCTACAAAGCATCAGACATACTAGCAGTACCAATAGATCTAAATCATTCAACTAAATCGTTCTTTAAAAAAATGAGAGCATCATACACTCCAGGATGAGCGTGCTACTGAAGTTGTAAGTGTTCGTAAGTGTCCGTAATGCGCGTAAGCCAAGCGTTTTGCAGATGGGCCCCTTGTACATTCCATGAGTCATACAAAGGCACCTGCATCGGCGGAAACCTTCCTTGACTAATTAAAACGACTGGTAACAATGAAGTAGAGTAAAGTTGAGTTGGGGAATGCGAAGAAAGAGGAAGGAGGTTATCTGGACGCGGTGAAGTTTAGATGCTGACGCCAACTCGGCCAGAGACTTCGGAGTCTAGGCTCAAGACCAGCCGCATCACGAGTCTATGTACGTAATAGTGATCGCAGAAAAGGACTGCAGCGGACTCTGTGGTCATGAGCGACTCTTCCGTGGCGCATTCTTTACAAATTGCCTTGGAAGTCACTAAGGCTCAAAAAGCAACTGATCTAGGAACGATTCTCATCGTAACACCTCCAAAATACATTCCTGGAAAGCGAGTATGGAAGTGCCAGGGTGTGGTACAATAGTGTGTAGACTAGTATCTCATAATGCATGGATGGTCCACTGCGGGGAAATAGGATAACTTCTTTTGTAATGGAAGAATGTGGGGATGGCTGATATGATCAAGCTCGCGCTATGCCAATTAGTAATGAATTATGGATGCCATTGTATGACTCATACTATAAGAAATCATTGGCGTACAGGATCTTCGCAAACTAGAATCAGCATCAGTCGAATACCCGAAGTAAGTGAACATAGAGTTGCAGGGTACAGTAGTCAATGCCGAGAAATCCGTAAAAATCCTGACAAGGAATGATTAAATAGCTCCTTCAGTGGTGACAGGCGGAAGTTTGATCTGCACGTTCAAATTGTGACCAGCTGAGAAATCATGTACTCTGCGATCGACAAACGTTCCTGTATACGAGCGAAATTGAGGAATGTTCGTAAAGCCATTTGTAATTCTGAATTACCGCATTTGAAGTCTCAAGGCTGGAAAGCCGACTGATCTAGGGAAAACTCTCATCGTAACGTCTTCCGGGAACATTCCTGGCAAGCGAACATGGAAGTGCCAGGGCATGGTATGTAGTCACCGCCGACAGGCCTTGTCCTCGATCGAGGAGGAATAATGTTTGCCCCTTTGGCGACGAAAGCGAAAGGGTCAGGATGAGGTAAATTCATCGACGAACATTCTTGACAGGCGGAAATGAGGAATGATGAATAGCTCCTTTTGCAGTGAAACTTCTAGAGTGGTGGCCGCGATGCGGCTGATCACGAGGCGCAGAATGGTTCGTCACTCAGGCTAGCATCGAATTTGCTTGCGCGATTCAGGGGCTGCCCGGGACAGCAGAATGCCGAGCTCCCCTACCCTGAGGAATGAGCATATCAAATGATGTTGCAATTGCGGCTTTGAACACCGACTCATCTTTTTATCTCCCCAACAACAAATCTCAATCATCATGTCCGAGCAAGGCGTCTTTGCAAACCTTGGGGTCGTCCCACTCGTGTTGACGGCAAGCCCAGACACCGTGGACGTCCAGGGCAGCAACTTCATGGGGACCAACTACCAGAGGGTCAGTGGGCAGCTAATAATGAGGTCTCGGCCCTGGCGCTGACGAGTGATATCAATAGTGGATATATCAGTTTGACTGGATGAGATATCAGGGCACGCTCCAGAACAAGGAAACGGGCAATTACCTGTCATGGGACGTAAGTGTATGCGAGAAGCGGCGCAGATGCAAATCTCACCTCTTGCACACATATGCAGTCGAACAACACAGTCATCATGACCGAGACAGAGCGCTTTTGGCAATTGATGTAGACCAGAGTCACGTGCGTTTGACGCTGTGGATCAGACCAGGCCTAATAATCTACTGACGGTGAGGTGCAGGTTGCAAGTCCCAGAGCCCATCAGCCCGGGCTTATTCTTTACTTTGACACTCTCAGAAGATGGAGAACGCAAGGTAATGTGGCCTGTGTTAGGCCATTGTACCATCACGGCATGGGAATGTGTTGTCAAAGGCTCAAAGGTACAAGCACAGTACTGACGACGGTACTAAGTTCAAGATCGGAAATAGAACACGTAAGCTTTATATAACTCGGAGGCTCATGGATTCCAGAACCTGACTGTCGTGTCTCTGCTTCTTAAGGAGGCGGCCCAAGCAAAACGAATATTTTATTGCTCTCGAGTCAATGTCCCAAACGATGATCGTGCTATCGGCTCCACCATTCGCAATTTCGTCTATGGTGTAGCAATACGGCAACTGACCACACTCAGCCCTCTTGTCCTGCGAATGGCTCTCCCATCAGTGCTTCATCTCATGAACCGGCGACAAACCATTGACTGTCTTTTTTAGAATGCGACTGCCGACAGTGACCTTATGTGCCATCGAATTGTCTACATTGGCACCGGTGATCACTTTGTCGTCTGTGCCCTCTCACAGTGAAATGCACCGTATTGTGTGTTATATGTAACATCGAGGACTACCCAGAGACAGGCCGGTCGCATTGATAGTCAGTGGCATTTTTAAGCTGACATATAACACGGTATTGATGGGATACATATAACACATGAAGGGAATCTTCAATGGGTGTGTGCTTATTTGCCTGTTTGCCTCTGCGTTCACGATCTATACAACTTGGACAAGTTTTCCATGGTCCAAGTCAACGGCATTTGCGCTAGTGTCAAATAGCATATTCCCGCTCATCGACCGATGGACTCGGTGCAAACGTGCCTTCTCAGATATCCCGAGTGACCTATTATATCGAGGCAACTATCATCGCTCATGACACTTGCACATCATAAAAAGGATTCTGGTTTTGTCGGCTCAGGTGATATTTCACAGATAGATTCTACGTATACTATACCTTACTTATCTAGGTATTCTTCATTAGGGAAACGTAATTCACTACGGAGTGCTACGTAGCACCACGTAGCACAATCTAATCCGCTGATGTTATGTGTACGATTGTCGTGTGCATTTGCCAGATGCTCCACGGCCATGAAAGAAAGCATTACTATTCAGTAAGCCCATGCGTATTTTATTGCGCCATGCCTATATGAACGCTGGTATATCATCGATAAACGAAAGACTGCTGGTGCAAATCAAAATGACAGTGACATGAAAAGAAAGGATCGATAAACGAAAGACTATTTCTGCAAATCAAAATGACAGTGATATATCTTGACGTTGGAGTTGGCTCAGCTCCGAAAGACAATACAATATCGATGAACAATCGCAAAGTTAAAGGTCCAGCGAAATGTAACATTAAAGCCATATAATTGAAGAATTCGACTTCAAGCAGCAGCCGCGGAATTATTGATAGCGCTCACGGATTAAGGTTCATGATAATGAGAGTGGGAGCTTAGAAATCGGGGAAACAGCTGGTAGGGGTGCGCTCTCGGGGATGAATGGCTGGGATGGCACAATGTGAGGCACAGAATCTGAGCCATAATTGGATTTAGCAGGCGGCGCCTTGAAAGGGTGGCACTCTGTGTTGAAGACATCTAATAAAAGGTATCAGTCGCGTAGGCCGATGGGTTATGCAGGAAAAGCTTACATTCATCAAGCGAGATGTGATTGGGATCGTCAAAGGTCAAATACCTATGCAATTTTATGAACAGTCCAAAGATTTTCGCATGAAGCAACACTTACAAGTACTTGAGGACCTCGGCGAACCAGAAACTTTCCATATCATCGACTTTGTCGGAATCCGCGTTATTGACGTCGTAGATACCAGCGTACGCAACATCTGCAGGCAGGTACTTCTTGAAGCTGGCAACAGCACTTACCGCATTGTTAAAGTACTTTTGATCACCAGTCACACGCCAAGCATAGAAGTTCGACTCAAGAACTTCAGGGCGAAGAATGTAGTCGGGAGCGGTGATATAGAAGCCATGCTGATCATAGAAATCAAGATGCTGCTGATCAGGAGCAGTGCCACCAGTGTAGTTGCCATCGCTAGAGATGTAAGCGAAAACTTCAGGGCCGATCCCAGTACTGAAAAAAAGAATCAGCACAGTAATAGATGACAGTGGGGGACGTACGCAGTGCTCGCGTATGTATTCCAGCAGGCATCGGTGAGTTGAAGACCAATATTAACCACTGTTGCATTGTTGGTGAGCTTGCCGCCTTGGTTTTACGTCAAGCTCAAGCTACAGAAAGAAGAGGAGAAGATACCTAGAATCCAGTTTCCTCCGTAGAAACAAGCCAGGTGGGACCCTACGTGTCGAATTTTTTTTTTGTCGTCGTAATCAGCGAGGTACAACCAGTCATCAACAGTTGATGACTAACGCGAAGCATAAACATGTGAGACTATCGAGATGAGAAGGTCTGCATACCTTTAGTAACGTCTTCATGGAACTATCAACAGCGGTCAACCAAGCATCGGCATACGAGTTGTCGTCGGTATTTGTAAGGCGTGCATATTTGATGAGATACTCAAAGTAAGAGTCAGAACCTCCGCCCCAAGTCTACAAAGATGGCTTAGGAGGTGGATGCATCACAAACATCAGAACTTACCACATACCCACCAACAGGCTTACCATTCGCTGGGTTAATGCCTTGAGCTGGCATACTAGGCAGAGGGGTTGGCTGAAAAGTAACACTTCAGGTAAGAGCCAACATCAAAGTTGATATCCAACTTACCATGTGAATCATATGTTGCACGGATCCCTCAGCCAGTGCTTGGTATGTGGAATTGCCAGTATATTGACTTAATGTCCAGTTTATTTAAAAGAACTGAACAAGCAAAATGACCGACACACCTGAGACGATTCCACTCCATGGTAAGCTATGCAGGACAAATGTCACAATTTGTTCTGCGGCATACATTATGTAGACTCACAGTTCCAGCCTCGGCAATGTTTGACTACAATTGAAGATGAGTATATCAAAACTTAGATGTCGGTAAACTGCTCACAGTGGCGAGGGTGGGTTGCTGGCTCGCAAAGTCTATATAACCGTACGGAATGACCTGATTCTATAAAAGAATCAGATACAATTACGCACATGCAAATACTACGACGATTACCCCAACCCAGGCATAGGCCATTTGATCGGCGAGGTCCTGGGCCTTTTCAACCAGAATTGGATATTTTTCCCCACTGAGCTCGTACGCACTCAGGAAACCTCCAACAAAACGGATAGTGGTTTCAAACAGACTGCCCTTGATCAGCAAGCTGCAAGATAGCTTAAAAGCGAAGGTAGGGCAGTAAGTTACCTGACTGTGTCGGAAGTGTGCGAAATACTAAAGTCGGTGTTAGCAGTGTGGTTGACAGCTTGTTCAAACCAGTCCTAGCGACATTTTGAAATGAGCTGATGTTCATATCTCGCATATGAAAGCATACCGTGAGTCCCATGATCCACTACATCAGTGACGATAGCTCAGCCACTTGACCTCTGGACTTCATTTGTTACTCACCATGGAACCCATAGCGTCGGCGATGGAAGCACCCCATCCGTTCCGCCCATCAAAGAACGTTTTTGAAATGGGCAACAGATCGTCATGCCCCCAGGCATACGTCCTGCATGCAATGGTGAGTGCATATAAAGATAAACACTGCAGTGTCGTACTGGTAAGCCTCAATGCTCGTGACAAAAAGCTCCTTGACTTCTGACTGGTGGAAAGCAGCACTGGGTGGAAGTTTCAGACCTGGTAGCTGAACTGGTTCCGCCTTGACGACAGATGCCGCGAGAGCCGCCAGGAACCACCATCTGAAGGACGTCATCGCTGGACAGAAAATCGGGAGGGGAAAGGATGAAAAGAGAAAAAGAGAGGGCGCGCGGGGAAGAGGAGAGAGGGTGAATTTATACCGCAAAAAACAAAGGAAACTGTTAAGATGCGGTGCTCTGCGAGCTGTCTTAGGGAAGGATGTAGAGTTAGTAGAACATTGGTTGAACAATAAAATTTATAGCCTTGATGCCATACGCTACTTTCATCACCGCGGCTCGCGACTCGCACGATGAAGTTCATGGATATATGATGGAAATACAGTAGGAGCGCACGGGCTTCGAGAATTCACCCTGGACTTCATTACCAGTCGTCGGGCCGGCCATTAGAGAACTGGTGTGAAAGTTACAATAGTAGTATATGCGGAGCCATGTCCGTCGCTAAAAGTAATATAAAGTAAAGGCCCCGCAATCAACGCAATACACCCATTGATCTTTGATCAAAGCCTTTTGGCGACACATCAGCCATCGAACCGGTATAGAGTTGAAAGAAAATTTCTGCAGATGCCTAGTTAGTTGATTTTGCAGCACAATTGAACTGAGTTGAATCATTGATGAAATAGTATGATGTCTCCCACCGTTGGAATAAGACAGTAGGCCCGCAACAAGCTAAAACTTACATCCACCTCATAATGCCGAAATGTACTCTTATATATTTACGTAGGCCGGGCCATAACAAACAATGCAGCCTCCACCACCCGACCCATGCTCCAGGGACACTTCCAGATACAAACAGACGAAAAAATGTGAGCCTGGGGAAGCGATATTGCGTATGTCAAAAAAGCCTTGCCAATTGTGCTCCATACGAGCATGCATAACTAGAAGTTATGCCTGGATCAATATTTCTGCAAGTAAGTATTTATAATGATATTTTCTTCCGGTTGTTGTACGGAAGCATAACGACTGGAGCGCCCATAGTAATCGGAGCATGAATATCCGTGATTCGATAGGTGATCCGGTGGCGACCAGTGCTAGCTGGCGGCACGGACGTACGTAGTAGAATCTACCAGCAAAAATAGATGATCTGGCCAGCAGAACTCAAGGGTAAGAATGATTAACATTCTTCCCAATGAGGGTAAAGACACACCGTGACTGAGTACTGATACCAACTTGCTAAGCACTCAACTGTCTCCTACTTGAAGGTGCAAATCTTTTCGAATTGATTTTCCAACCTTGAGTGATGTGATGAAAGAAGGTACTAAGTAATCGTGAGCGACGGCGATTTATTACATAATCTAGCCGAACTAGTACGGACTCGAATATTATGAGTGTAGACAGCGGACGTACAGCATGATGGACCCTTAGGTTCAATTCTCAAGCCAGACTTTCATGCTACCCATAATATGAAAGGTATTCTATTTGGCCAGTTAACCGTCTGCCCACGGGAGGCTAGCCGTGCCACCTGTATGATGGCCGGTGAACCGGTGAATTCTCGCTGGCGATTATGCGCTGTATTTACATATTCCAATGTACGAAATCCTCCGTTATGCATTACAATGTCTTCTTCTCACCAGTTCTCTGATAATTTGATAACGGCATCGTGTAACGTTGAACGTTCAGCGCTCAGCTTATGCAGGCGAGCAAGGAGCGATTGGTTTGCAGTGAAGCGGGGCGAATAACTAATTGATACAACACCTAAGAATCAGATGCGAGAAGCCCAATTAAGTTGCCTTGCTCATGTGAGTACAAGTTCGCATGTGCTCGTCGTAAAACAAATACAGAAAAAGATGACTCGGGAGCACTGCAAACGAGTCAGAGTCTAGATATTCCACCCGCCATGTCTCGCCTCCTCCAGCAGAACAGCTTCTTTTGGTTTGGGATCGATACCCTCAGCTGTAGCATCTGCCACAAACTGATCAAATATTTTTGAGACACCGCTAATACTCCCCTCAGGGATCCAGCTAGCTTGTGCAATTGGGTACCTAGAGACGCAAAGTATCAAATCGCCAGACAAGCAAGTTGTTTTAAAGAAGAGAACGCACCCCTCCCATTTCACCAAAAACATGTAACCAGCTTCTCCGATGATTTTCCGCCCGACTAGACGCTCGATGACAAACTCCTCTGTATCGAGTTGGGTGAGTGAACAATCTGGACGGGCACATATTTCAGCACGCCTGCGCGGGGTCTGACGTTTTGCGGCTAGAAAATAAATCGTGGTTGATCATATCAGGTAGCTGGATGACATGAACGGTGACCTACTTGAGACGCTAAATAGTCGAATTTGATTCATTTATTGCAGGAGGTACGAATCTGTCGAACACGCACCAGCATGGCGGACAAATGAAGACAGAATCTGCATCCTCCAAACGAGTATCCCCCTCAGAAAAACCAGCACAGCCAAAGTGATACCACAACTCGCAACTGCACGAACTAAGGGATGACCATAGGATGAAATGATAAAAGAATACTGACTTATCACACTGTACGAACTGCCGTTGAAACGAGCTATCATTTTCGCTCTTTGCAGGCCACTGACACATCTGAGCTCCTTCCTGAACAGCCAGTGACTTGGACTTTCTCTTCTGCGGCCGCCGCGACTTGGGCTTTCCGTTTCTCTCCGGTTTCTGGACGTTCTTCTGGATGTTGGCTTGGCCCGCCTTCCAGCTCGGAGGCCGCGCCCGTTTCCTACGCGAAATTGAATCCTCCCAGGGCCCACTGGCATTTGAAGCTAGCACCGGCTCTGTCATCTGTGAGATGGTCACGAAGGTCTGCGCTGGATCGCTGATCGTCGTCGTGTCAACGACACTGGCACCATCTACTTCTACCGGTGCTGAAATTCTATCGACTTGAAGTGACATCACATCCTCCGCTGATTTGGAAGGATCAGAGGATTGGGGCATTGCACCTTGATATTGGAGTTGATGAGCTAGATGAGAAGTCACGTCATCTGTGCTGAATGACGTGGAATTCATATCTGCATGGAACCTAGTTTTCTTTTTTGGCTGTCGTGACTGGATCGCTGACTCCAATGGTTCGAGCTTACGCTTGATCTTGAACTCCGAGATCATGATTTTGCGCGGATCCTTCTTTGCGAGTATAGAGAGTTCCTCTATGGATGTACCTGGTCCGCCTCTTAACTCACCAGACTGCAGCGATCTCAACAGCATCTTCCGTTGCAGTACTGATATCGAGGATTCTGAGCGTGTTCTGCACTGGGGCACACCAAAGTCTTGGTTTGAATTGAGGCTCCCTGTTTTGCGCAGCTCTACCCTAATTTCATCTTGCCTTTCCTCGTCCCCAGCATTAACTTCCTCCAGCGAGGATCCCCCAAGAGAGGACAGTGGAGAAAGTGATCTGAATAGGTGAGAGAGAGATGACGACGACGCGCAAGGGGGTGGGGTAGCAAGGGTGGGGGGAGAATGGACGGAACTCGTATTTTCAAGTGGGGCTGAGAGCTCGGCAGAGGTAGTGGTTTCGGATTCAACGTGTGCTTGATGATCAAGGGTTGCTGCGAGTTCATGCACCACATGTATCTTTGGAGATTCTTGCTCCACAAGGTCCTCAGTATATGTACTTCTCAGAGCAGACGTAGCTCCATCGGTGTAGTTGTTCATGAAATCGATAAACGGCGTAAAAATATCGTCCCCATCATCAAGAATCTCTGTTGGTTCCTGTGAAGGAGAGCCATCTCCTTGGTCCTGGACTCTCAGACACGACGTTTCCGATTTCGGCTGTAAAGGCAAATGCACAGACAAACCCTCTGGGGAGAACGGAAAAGGCAACGATCCACTCTCTGCTGAAGGAGACGGGGCTATGAGCGCTGCAGCGACAGCCTCTTCATCTCGCAAGAGAGAATCTGTAGGTGTTTGTTCGCGGGAGTCTTCAGCGCGAAGATTTTCATGCTGGTCCTGGTAATCAGCATTAAGGCACATCAGATCCGAGGGTGTTGGTTGGCGTGGCTCAGAGCCAACAAGTTCAGGCTCCACGCTGTCGTCTGGGTCTGCAAGACGTTCTGGGCGATACTCTGGTGGATATGCGTCTTGCGTATCTTCTGACGTGGGTACGTCATTTGGCGCGAGTGAAATACCGCACTCTTCTGCTGACTTGAAGGATTCTTCAAGCGTTCCATGAAGTCCTCCACACTCGTACTCTATCTGCAAACTTTGCTCTTCCTCACATTCTCCAGACTCGTCATGCCCAGGTTCATTCGGGCTATCAAGTCCAGACTCGCCTGATCCCCCAGTATCAAGTGTGTGAACTAGCCGCAAACTCTCCCCTAGACTTAGACCACCAAAGTCCTCGTTTACTTCCCCATACTCATTCGTCCGCATGTGCCCTGAGTCACAAGGCTCTCCAACCTCGTGCATCCTAGCCGCACCCGAACCATGCCACAACGGAAGTTCCTGTCCACGTACGAGCCTCTGCAGAGCATACAAGTCGATCGCGTGTGATGGACTTTTTGAACTTGCTCGGGGAGTTGACTGAGTAGTTTTTGGTTCTCTTCCCAACTCTTCAGGATGCGCCGCCGATACATGCAATGAGACTTCCGGATCTATTTCCGGTCCTTGTACTTCAGGATGTGCCTCAGGTGTAGACAGAGATGACTGTGTGAACGACAGAGCCGGGGTACCAATCTGGCCTGGAGACGTATTCAAGCAGATACGCGATGAACCAGCAACCGTACTTTGATCCTGGGTTTCCTCCTCGGCGCTCTGCACCTGAGAGTCCGTGCTTTTGCTGTGACGCCCATGGGGTTCATAGCGTCGCATTCGACACTCCGCACACGGTCCCTCACAATCCACATCTTCCCCGATATCCTGGTCAACTTCCTGGAGGACGTAGCACAACGCACCAGTATGGGCTTGTGCGAGTGTAGAAGTGGGAGTCGGGGGCGGGCTTGCGAGGTGCATGTTAGCAGCGCGGGAAAAATATGAAGGTCGAGTAGAAGCGATGATAGAGGCAGGGAGTGAAGCGTTATGATGAGATGAGCCTGAAGTTGATGAGGTGGAAGGTAATGTTAATGTGGGCGTGCAATTTGATGGAGCAGGGTTGGATCTGGAGTCGAGTGAACATGATGCAGATAGAATAGAGGTGCGTGCAGGTTTGTAAATTGGATTGTTAGACGAGGGTAGAATGGGGTTTAGTAATGAGTTTGGGAAGGTACGGAGGGACGTCGTAGACATATTTTGATCAGGACCATCCCGTCTCGGGTGTGGGGCCGTCCAAGATCTGGAATTCGAGTCGTCGTTCGCCCTGCTAAAACTTTCCTCGAGCGGGATTTCAGGAGATGGGGTTGGTAGCGGCGAGGAAATATCAGGCCTATTTATGGTGACTCTAGCGTGTAAGGTAGCGGGGGGCGCTAAGCAAGAGGAAACGTCAGCTATTGCAGGATACGAGACACAAGCTCTAGATGCTGGGCTCCCGGGTGTGCTGGAATCGTGCTGGACACTGTGAATATATTCCTGCGAGTAATTAGACGCTGTTTGGTGTGTTGGTTAGTTCACTGGATCAGATGAGATTGTATGGACCAGATATACATGGGTAAATGAATAAAAAGATCAGACATGAAAGATTCTATGCCTGTCCATGGATGCTTGTCAGGGCGGGTAAAGAAGAGAAAGGTCTTTTGAAGTGATTTAGAAGGAAAGCTTACCCGGAGCACGATACGAGTTGTTGGCTACGTGTACGTGTGGGTCAGGCGAAATGACAGTTCGTGGAGAAGTCGACGACGACGAAGTGTGTACGCCAGTATTATGTAAATGAACGCCAGTCAAAGTAAGTAATCGAAATGCACGAGGTATTTATAATCTCAGCATGAGATGCGGATTAGAAAACGAGATACGTACGATTCGTATTCCAGTTAGCAGGAGCGGGCGTCTCATGAGAGTGCTGCACGGAAGGGAACCAGGGCTGAAATTTCAACAGACATGGTGATGGCGCGGTGGAAGGTAAAGGTTCATCTGTACCCGTCGATGCCTCCACGTATTCTAAAGCCCAGCAAATCAGCGCTCGTCATCAACTAATGATAAAAGACGTACCTTTTTGAAGTGGAGGAGATGGCGGACGTGCGGTAGTGCTTGCGGTACAACACACTGCATGGTGACCTAATCAGCGAAGTTGAAAGTTAATCAGAGCGCAAAGCCAACACGAGGCTCACGTGAAGCTGTGTCCAACCTAGAAACATGTTCAAGTAAGTCGTTGATCGCGCCATCCATCGTCGCTAACCGACGAACTATACCCCCCTCTGATTGTAGGGTATCTAAATCCACATTCTTCCCCCTCTTCTTTCTTTTGCCGCGATTACCACAAAGTACACCTTCTAAGACATCGACGGTCGTGCCTAGATCATTCAAGTCCTTCGAGATCTTTTTCTGCTCCTCAAGAGAGACCTCTATGGACTGGAGGATTGCTTTGATATCAGTATATAGATGCTGCAGTGAAAGGTTGGATGCGATCGTTGTATGCTGAAAGATCGGAGCCGTGGAGGCGGATGAAACAGGCGTAGATAAGATCGGTGCTGATATATCATGATAGCTTGGTCCTGGACCAGGGACAGACTGAGAAGCCACCACTCGAAACTTGTTGGAATGGTACTGCGTCCACGGGTTTGACATGGTGGTCAATTGGGATACGATATCCCCAGATCAACGATTGAGGTAACGACTACGTACAATTGATTCCTACAAATGTGATAGAAGCTGCATCGATTAGTATCTCAGGCAGAACTTCCGAAGCCGCAATCAATTCTGGAATCTGCAAGCCTCACGTGACCTCCAACCAAGCGTTCATCTCAATCTTTATGCATTAGGGATGATGACCATCGGTCCTGGATGGAGTTTGTTTAAGCCGCAATTGGATCCTGGTTATGCATGAAAGTTGTCGTGCTGTACTTTGGACGACTTTCAAAGAGAGGCCGAAGTGGATAGGAGTGGACATCATCAATAGCATGAATGATGAACCGACGATATATATTTTTTGTCATGGTAATTGCTGCGGACTAGTTTGAGCTCGGCGTCGTGAACAGTGATGGCTCCATAAGAGGTGAGGTCGTGTGATATAGCGACTGAGGCTACTGTCGAGAATATACCAGAACAAGCAGCTAAACAGTCTCACGGCGTAGTAGTGCCTCTGAGGACTTGTCAGTGACTCTTACCATCTTCATCATCTTCATCATCTGTGTATGTCCAGCTTCAACGGGCTCCCTCTACTCAGTGGTCCTCCACCAGAGCCTTCCACAGGTCGTACGCAGAACTCATGTAGGAGATGTAATAAGGAATTCATCATCATCTTTGCACGCTCAACCCGCTGTAATCATTGTGGTCAGTCACATCTACGAATAACATCAGTGACTAGATTGGCTAACTCGATCGACGTGGCAGGCTACTTATATTGTGCGAACTGCGCAGACTACCCGGCGCTCATGCCCCGCCACGGCGTGGCATCTGGCTATGACCAAGTTCATGTTTGTGCATACTGTATTGAGTTTCTTAACAGTACGCCCCATACTTTCTAGCATCAACATCCTGATCTGATAACTTGTATTCAGTAACAGCATCTAGTAGAAATCAACTCAAGTCCCTGCCGCTCTCCACCCTTCGCCGCTATGTCAACGCATACGATATCCCCGTCAAAGGTCCTATCGATAAGAATGACCTTGTGGATGCTATCATCGCTACAAAGGTGCTTTCCACCCCACCTCTGTCCATCGTTTTATCATTGACTTATCTCAGACACCAACGGGCACCCTCCCGCCCTCCAACGAATCCCACTACCGTGCCCATGGTGTCCCCAAACATCGTCCTTCGCGCCCTCGCGGGCTCTTTAGCACCCGTCCTCCACCCCCAACTCAACAACAAACGCCCACACCACCACCCGACTTCCCCCGTCCTGACCTTGACCCTGAGCCAGCACCATACAGAACCTATACCTCCAACTCTACAAGACAGCGCCAGACACCTACGCCACCCCCGCCTCAGCCCTCTCCACCTCGACCACAGCCACGATTCAGGACAGCCTCGCAGCCACAAACGCCGCCTCGATCAGCACCCCACCCCTCTCCACGCCCGTCTCCAGCATCCAGCCCGCCTCAATCAGCACCCCACTCCTCTCCACGCCCGTCTCCAGCATCTACTGCCAGCCCATCTCAAACACGCTCATCAACCGCATCTCGTTCACCACCTCGGCCGTCCACGCCGCAGCCCCCGCCACCGCTCTCTGCTCTCCTTGCAATGTCCACATCTTCCCTTTCGCGATTACCCATTCATACGCTCAAGCAGATATTGTTTGAGGCACGTGTGCGTCTGCCCGCTGACCTCCTTGAGAAGGGAGAACTCGTGGCACGCGTCAGTGCCTGGCTGGAGGAGGAGAGAACCGCAGCGGAGGAAAGAGATATCATGGAAAGAGAGGAGAGGGAACAAGAGGCGAGGGAGAGGCGAGAGAGGGAAGAACAGGAAAGAGAGAGGGTTGAGGTGGAAAGGCCAGTCACCGAGAGGGAGCTAGCCGAGTCAGAAGACGCCCAGGTGCATGGCTCTGCTGAGAATGTCGAGATACATGATGACCAGCAACATCCACCACCACCACAACCACCACCTAGGACGACGCCTGCAGAACGTTCGGGTTTGTGTGTGATATGCCAGGACCAGGAGGCAAATATAGCAATCGTGGATTGTGGGTGAGTGCTCCAAGTTTTGTGTGTGCGCGCATGACCTTTTACTAACTCGTGCCAACAGACATCTAGCCATGTGTCGCGCATGCTCTGACCTAGTACTCGCCTCATCTCGCGAGTGTCCGCTCTGCCGCACCCGCATCGTCACAGAAGCACGACTTTTACGGATATTTAAGACATAGGCTCTCTTTCAAAGTCGCAGATCAAGAACTTTAACTTTTGCTATCACCGTACGTTTACGGGGGCTGCAATTGTGCATCATACCCAACCATCTCAGTGTTGGATATGTGGATGTCATATATTATGTATTTTTTGTTCGTGCGTAAGATATACTAAGCGATAGGTACCAAGTGGAACTTGAACTTGTCTTGGATGTAACTAATAATCTAACATTATTTACCCATCTCGTCGTGTCTGGGTTCGGGAGACTGATGAGTGCTATGCCTAGTGAAAATTGGACCGTCAGTGCGGTGTTGTAATTTAGTTAAGACCATGACTGTCATCCGCTTAACTGTTACGCCAAGAGGCAGTGATACTCGCGAGAGATTCGTAGAGGTTCAGATTCCTCACACCAGGGAGAGACAACATTCAACGTTATTGTAATTTAGGCTAGAAAACATCCGAAGGTGAACAGAATGCATGTACATAGTAAGATCTGACTCTCTGAGAAGGTTAGCCTGACATACCAGGCTTCCTCAAAACCTCGCGGGCTATAGGAATGCCTGCTCACCTGGCATAGTATCAGCGATATACATGCGGCTCTTCTGCTGGACCCTGGTCATCTCATGAACGCTGGAACTTTTGTTGTCTATTAGGATATGGGCTTACACTCGCTGCGAACGAACACCCGGTGTCAGCTTCCGCGCGACTCTAGCAACTGCCATCATACCGGGCGATACCTTAGGCGACTGAGTGCAATATTCTTTACTCCGTCAGTGACTCGGACAGGCTCGCTGGTTTGTCAACAAGGACAGAACCTATGGCAACATACACTGCAGATGAACGGTGTTTTGCTGTTGCGCAGAGCTGTGGTAGACTCGATCAATGTTTGGCAGCACAGTTTCAATACTAAAAAAAATGCTATTACCCGTGATGTGTTGCTCTTCACTCGCTGCCGAGAAATTATGCTCTTAGGCGAGGAATGGCACTTGACCCCTTTGGCAAAGTGCCAGGATGAGGTAAATATTCTTGGTAGGCTGAAGCGAACATACTAGCTCCTTTTGCGATGAAAGTTCTGACTTTGAGCGGTCACGATGTCTGACTGAGGCGTAGTTGTACACGGTTTGGTGCTAGCGGCGTTGAGTTTGCTTACACGATCCAGGAGCTGCCGGGGATAGCAGAATGCCGAGCCCCTACCCTGAGCATATAAATGATGTTGCAATTGCAGGCCTAAATTCTGACTCACTTCTCATATTGCATATTCTCCTCCTGGCTTTCCAAACAACAAATCTCAACCATTATGTCCTTCGAGGGTGCCTTAATAAATGTGCATTTCAATACTCTCGCGATGACGGATGTCCCAGGCTGGCAGACCATCGGCCAGACTTATGACGCGAGCAACCTAGGTCAGGTGGTCAGTGGGCAACTAGAGATAGGGTCTTGACCTGATGCTTACAAATGATATCAATACATAGTGGATCCCATCCACCCCTAGAGACAACTCTGTGGCACTCCAGAACGCGAGCTCTGGCTGGTACTTGTCAGCGTCCGTAAGTGTATGCGAGAAGCGGTCCCGATGTGAATCTTACCTCTTTGCACAAATTTGCAGAACGATAAGAAGACTGTCGTAACGAGCGATACGGCCCAGTTGTGGAAGGTACAAGGCGACTTGAACGCATCCAATCCAGTCGCGTGCGTATTAGGCCGTGAATTATACCAGGCCTGTCTTACTGACTCACAGTGTGCAGACTCCAGCTCCCTGATGAACAGCCCGGAGGCTACTACACTGCGACGATGACAGATGACCACAAGGTGACGCATTCCATCAACTGTGATACCGCACTGTTCCTGATGTGGCTCATCGCAACTTGCAGGTCGCCCTCGTCCTCGTGCCGAAGGATCAGAGTTTCAGCGATAGCCAATTGTGGACGCCCCTTGATAAGTGAATTCACGAATCCTGGTTGTGGGAACTATAGAAGGATGTAAACTTGCTCCTGCTAGAAACATAGCTATCTATACTGTGAGAAATAAGAGTGATCGATATATGGCCATGGATGTGAGTAAGGTCCGATTGAAAGGAGTTCAAGAAGGGGAAACACACGGGGAGTGAAGATATTTCAATGGCTGCAATGGAACTCGAAAGATCTGAGTAAGAACCTTCCTCAATGAAGGTGCCGGCCATGCTAAGAAATCATGTATGTCGAGGGTCACCCTGTTCATGATCGGTTGAATGATTTTTAGTGTATGTTTGGTTCTCTTCACTACTTAGTAAGCTTCTCGTATACAGCTGGTACCGGGACGTAGCTTGCCGGAGTTTCTTGGCTCAGCTGAGCATTGAGCAGTGGCGAAGTATGGCGCAATTTCACCATGTCCAAAGGGTAGACCGGTAATGGTAGTCTGAAGTAATATTAGGAATGTCTCCTTGAACAAGTAATGGATGAGATTCATGTCTTCTGTGTCAAGTGAAAATTTTACCTTGTGTTAGGATTCGTTGTGCGATGCTGACAGACCCGCTGGTAGGACTGATCCTCATCATGACTAACACACATTGTTCGACATCAAGAACATGAACAAATTGGGTATTGGCTGCAACATCTTATCGTTCTGCGCGCTCGAAAAAGCGGCGAACTGACAGGATGGCGGCGCCAGCATTGATATGTCCATAAAACTTGATATCTGAATAGTGGGATCTCCAAGTGATGACTCTAGGCGTCGATCAGGCATCGATAACCTCTACATGTCCATAAAACCTGACATACAATGAATAGCGCGGTCCCCAATTCCAAGTGATGACTCTGGGTATGACAATAGGTTGCAGCAGTAGCCTAGAGTCACGATAATAACAAGTGAATTGAAGGTAATATATTGCATGCAAAGGTACATGCTATTAAGCTAATATAAGGTCTATCATGAACTGAGCGACAACAATAAGCGAAGATGGTTGTAAGCTGAAGAAAAGTGAAGGGCGGAGTTAAGGGAGAGGGACCAAACATGATGAGAAAGGACGGTGAGGTTGATAAGCGAGAATGTTGTGAAATAAAGGAGGGCATGTAGAGTGTAGACTGAAGGATGGTACAAAGAGCAAAGAGTCAAGGACAGCGAGGCCGTTTTGAACCGAAGAACAGCGAAAGGATAGTTAGTTACGACTGTTGAAGGAAGTTCCGCAGCGGTAATGACGAAGACGGTGCAGAGATATAAAGTGGCAGTGATTGGGGCAGGCGATGCCGTCAATTGAAGCGAACTGAAGCGAATATGTCGGGAGTGTTCTGGGGGGTCTTGAACCCCATGAATGCCGTGAGGGGAACCGAGCTAGTTCGGAACCATAAGTGGCACTTCTGGGAAGGGTCATCCGGTTCATGTTCGGTTAAATAATTTTTAGTGTATGTATGTCATGAAAGCTCTCTTACTGTACTTGTGCTTAGACTAGTAACCTATCGGAGTTTTTTGGCACCACACTTCCAGCTGAGCTTCCCCGTGATTTTCCTTTCATTCGTTTTTTTCGACCTACCAACTTTGCGGCGCTTTCTAGAAGCCGTATATGGCTAGAGCCAGCTCAACGCACCATCGTACTAGTACTGAAGTCGCCTCAGCTGCTTAGCCCATCTTATCTTCAGTGGGATGCGAAAGATTATCATTTATCGAAACTTTCAATTCTCCACTTCGTGAGTTTATAATTGCAAAATCAAATAATCACAGTGCAGAGGCCTAACAGATATCTCCACCAATCTACCGTGAGCGCCAATAAAATCGTAAGCATTCATTTCGGTGGTTTTGTGGACTAAGATTCTCGTAATGCATAGTACCATCCACTTACTGCGGGAAAATTGTGCCATAATGCATGTTGCATATATCTTTCGAGCTCACTTACAATGCGGCGAGCTTCACCGAATGCAAGACTAGTACTCTATATATCTTCGTCAAAATGTTAAATATACACGTCTCTCAGAGAGGGAAAAGTCACACAATGTTACGATGACTTAATGCATGAAGATTTTGCGGTCCCGACATTGTCCATTATGAGGTAGTCTACTGCATATAGTTACTACCGAGAAATCATGCTCCTAAACGAGGAATGGTGCTTGACCCCTTTAGCAAAAAGTGCCAGGATGAGGTAAATTCCGGGGAAACATTCTTGGTAGGCTGAAGCGAAGATACTAAGAAGGTTTTCGATGCCTCGGGTAACCCCGACGTACAATAACTACTTACAGCTACTTTCATATCGATAGGCCAGATTTCATTTTGTTCCCTTCACCGCTTTTGTTTAGTTGTGGAGCTGTACAAACAACAGGGTCCCTGCTTGTTACGATATTGGGGCGCGTGAAGTACCTAAAAATGACCACCTGTCTGATGCTCTGCCTGACACAATAGTAGTACTCTTGAGTTTGTCCATCAGTGGGAGGTGGGCTCCGAGCTTGCCATTCTAGGATACTTCGCGCGCCCCAACATCGTAACAAGCGGGGACCCTTTTGTTTGTACAGCTCCACAACTAAACAAAAGCGGTGAAGGGAACAAAATGAAATCTGGCCTATCGATATGAAAGTAGCTGTAAGTTAGTAAATCTACGTGTTTCGTAATGCGTCGATTTTTGAGAACATACAGGCACAATATTTTTAATTATTATTATAATTTATAAACGTTCAAGGTTGGGTTTCGTTTTCGACGTCGGAATTGTCCGAAAATAGGTTTCAACTTTGATCAACTTACAATAAGCTCCTTTTGCGATGAAAGTTCTGACTTTGGGTGGTCACGATGGTCGATCACGAAGGCGCGGTCGTACACAGTTTGGCACTAGCGTCGAGTTTGCTTACAGGAGCTGCCGGGGACACCAGAATGCCGAGTCCCTACCTACCCTGAGCATATAAAATGCTATTACAATTGCAGGTTCAAACACCAATTCATTTCTCATATTCTTCTCCTTGCCTTGCAACAAATCTCAATCACCATGTCCGCCAATTTTGCCCTTATAAGCAAGCAGTCGCCTACACTCGCGATCACAGCGCCCAAAGGCACCGGGCCTGTCAGTAGTGTGGCTGTCACCGCCCAGACCTTTGTTCCGAGCAACGCGTATCAGGAGGTCAGTGGTCAACTAGAGACGTCTCGATCCAACGCTTATGAGTGATAACAATACATAGTGGCAACCATCCGCGAAGACCAACCCGGTGACAATCAAGAACACGGGCTCTAAGAACTTCTTGGCATCCTCCGTAAGTCAGCAGTTCCGATGTGAATCTCACATCTCTGTACAAATTTGCAGACAGATAAGAAGACTGTTATCACCAGCGATACGTCGGAGTTGTGGAATGTAAATGGCAGCGTGGGCAATCCAGTCGCGTGCGTATTAGGCTGTGAATCACACTAGGCCTGTCAGGCTGTCTTACTGACGATGAGTTGCAGACTCCAACTCCCCGAAGAAGCGTCCGGCGGAGGCTACTATACCGCGACACTTCAAGCTGATGACACGGTGACGTAGCCCATTAGTAACTGTGGTACAACATCGTTCCTGATGCTCAGTACAACTTGCAGATCACCCTCGAAATCGTGAAAGGTGATAAATTCACTGATGCACAGTTGTGGACGCCCAAGCAAGAATGAATCTATGCTTGAAGAGTTTCGTTGACTATATTGCGGATATGTGTTAGTCTATTGACTTGTTACCGAAAGTAACACTCAACTGTTACGGAAATTGGGCTGCAGTCCACTGTTTCTCATGTATTTTGTACAATTACACATTTGTTCAATCTGCCACGGTACACTGTGACTAGTGAGTATGATCGTGGTGGCGGCGAGCCAACTACGCCGAGCCCGGTCACAGCTTTTGAAAGTGAAAAAAGCAATTTTGGTCTGTGGTGGATTTATTTAATAATACCGTTGAGTGGCGAGGGGCACAAATAGAAAAGCTGAACGAGCGTCTCAAAGTGATAGAATTCTGCAATAGTGACTCACTTGTTAGAAAGCGAAAGAATCGAGTCATTCTATCGCGCTGTAGACAACGGCAGACAAAGCTCGTTTCTCAATTGAGCAGAGACATGCAGAAACCCACTACGCCGAATCTTCCAGCTGTTATGCATCCACACTGTCGCAAGTCTGCCTTGTGTACCATGTTGGAAAACCCACCGATGCGCAATTGTGGAGGCCGTTAGACTTAGACGAGCCTGAGCGATATGGTATCGGTTACTAGTAGGCTAGGTCAGTTAACAAATAAAGAACTAGGAAATTCCGGAAGAGTTTGAAAAGGAATCAAATATCATTTTCGTGCCGAACGCTTCCTTGTCTACTCAGTATGAAGGCATCCTCATTCGCCCAACTGATGTTAACGACATCTTAAATGCCACACTCATGCAGTTCACCGTACAGTACTGGTGGTTTAAAAACTATGATAGTGTCCAAGTGACGGTGCTTCAACTTGGACCATACCACCACAAGACCGATTATAAACGCGTGAATCCTGGCGACTCAATCGAAGAGTTGCAGGCGGCACCATGACGCAACTCCTCTTATTACGTACGCACGATGATTAGTTTCACCCAATATCCAAAATGCCTCGCACGCTATAATTCAGACAGTATTACGTTCACAATAATAAAATGAAAGTGCAGAAAACAAAACCGCGTGCCACGGAGCAAGGTGATATAGTAGTCGGCAGGGCCAAACCCTAGTCTCATAGATTTTGCAGTCGTAATGTTGTACATATAGTTTATTGCATGTAGTCACTGCCGTGAAATCAATTGTACCACGCTGGTGCTCGACCCCTTTAGCAAAACGCCAGGATGAGGTAAATTCTGAGTCAGGCCATCGACAAACATTCTTGGTAGGCTGAACCGAGGATACTAACTCCTTTTGCGATGAAAGTTCCGACCTCGAGTGGTCACGATGACTGATCCCGAGGCACAGTCATACACAGTTTGGCACTAGCGTTGAGTTTGCTTACAGGAGCTGCCGAGGACAGCAGAATGCCGAGTGCCTACCCTGGGCATATAAAATGATGTTACAATTGCAGGTTTAACCACCAACTCACTTCTCGTATTCTTCTCCTTGCCTTCCAACAAATCTCAATCATCATGTCCGGCAAGTTTGCCCTTTCAAGCAAACAGTCGCCTACGCTCGTGATAACAGCGCCCAAAGGCACCGGGCCTGTCAGCAGTGCCGTCACCGCTCAGACCTTTGTCCAGGACGACCTATATCAGGAGGTCAATAGTCGAACTAAAGGCGAAGCCTCAACCTGACACTTACGAGTGATAACAATACATGGTGGTATTCGGATCGGCGCGTACCTGGCAGCGTCCGTAAGTGTATGCGAGAAGCGGTTCCAATGCGGATCTCAGCTCTCTGCACTATTTTGCAGGCCATTGAGAAGACTGTTATCACCAGCGATACGGCGCAGTCGTGGAATACAATTAGCAGTGCAGGCAATCCAGTCGCGTGCGTATTAGGCCGTGAATCACACCAGGCCTGTCTTACTGAGGATGAGTCGCCGATGAGGCGTCCAGTGGAGGCTGCTATACTGCGACACTTCAAGCTGATAACACGGTGACGTAGCCCATCAACTGTGGTATCACATTGTTCCTGGCACTCGGTACAACTTGCATATGACCCTCGAAATCGTGAAAGGTGATAAATTCACTGATGCGCAGTTGTGGACGTTCAAGCAAGAATGAATCTATACTTGAAGAATTTCGTTGAGCATATTGCGAATACGTGTTGGTCTGTGTGCTTGTTGACGAAAGTAACACTCAACTGCTACGGAAATTGTACATTTGTACATTTGTTGCCTGCCACAGTACACCGTAACTAGTGAGCGTGATCGTGGCGGCGTCAAGCCCAGGTACGGTCCAGGATCTGAAAGTGAAATGAGTCGTTCTGGCCTATAGCGAATCCACTTGATAATGCCACTGAGTGGCGAGGGTAGAAACGGAGAAGGTAGGCGATCTTTTCAAAAGGTGATAGGCTTCTGAGCTAGTGACTCAGCCTCAGCCTCTTGTTATAACGAGTCAATGGGCCATCCATCGAGCTGTAGACAACGGCAGACGAAGCTCCTTTAATTGAGGACGGGCTAGTAAGTCTGTTCCCTAGGGTATTTAGGTTCTTCCAGTTACACCTCATGCGCGCAAAAATCGGTTCATATCAGACCGTCACCCAAACCTCTCTACTGACATAGACCTTGTTATGATGGCGGATGCAGATTCCGGGCCCCAATGAATTGAGGGTGATTCCGAGTCGGTCACCTGATGTGGTTGATAGGCTGTAGTACCTTCCATTCCCTGCCAACACTGTTGTGCACCCACACCGTCACAGATCTGCCTCGTGTACCACGCCGAAAACCCCATCGATACGCAGTTGTGAAGGCCGTCGGACAAGCCCGAGCGAAGCTGAAGGATATCAGTAGGCCGTGCATGCCAGTGTTAACAACGCAATGTCCAATTGCTGCGGAGATTGGGCCACGGCTATTTCGATTATGATGCTGTTTCATTTTGAGAACGTTCTGCACACGACAATCTGTATCCACAATGCACGATATCCTCGTTGCCTCCAAGCAACCCTTTATATAATTACCGTGACACCAGGCCCATCTAACTTAACCGCATTTTCATAATTTCCGGTATCATGTTTCCTGGCCTAGTGGTCTTCTTTATACTGAAGTAGTGCCGCGTCAGCGATTCAATGTAGCAGGTCAGGAGACGTACGTATTGAATTCAATTATGTCAGGGATATCCGGAGAAATTTACGATTAGCTAATGTAAATTCCGGAAAAGGGGTTCGTCTCTACAAATTCACAGTAAACTCAAGTACTGAATATTGAATTGCAGAATGACGATCGTAAGGGCGTAACAGGATTGTGAACTGGGACAACATTGTAAGGGTATTCAAGCTAGATGAAACTGACAATACTTGACATGATTAAATGAAGAATCAGATGAGAAAACGTGAATATTTATCGTATGACCAGTGTGAAGTGCGTAGAAGCTGAATGGAAGATGGAAAGCATATTTGACAAGACACAGAAAGGATGTACCAAAAAAAAGAAAACAGCTTCTCAAAACTTTGCAAGGTCGACAGGGGGACCCGTCACCTCCACATTCCCGTGCTCATCCATTTTCGCGTTCTGGGTAGTCGCCTTGACACCCGACTCCTTATTTGTCTGGACCTCCTCACGGCCCAAACTGAGCGAATCGTCGGGGATCCATACGATGCGCTGTGGGCGACACGCGGCCGGTTGCGCAAACCCATAATCCTCTGTACCGTCTGGCCCGCGCGCAAAGAACACATCATCATAGTCACTATGCGGAGCATGTTCGGCGCCTGACTCCGAAGACGAGGCGCGAGGCTTGTCGGTCGGTGAAGATACCTCTTCGATCTCCTCAGCCGTCTCCTTGCGGTTTGAGCCTGATCCGCCATCGACGTCCTGCACATCCAGAGAAGGCTCCGGATGCCGGAATGTCCTGTGCGCGTGACTGAGTGGAAGGGCCTTGGTGAGCGGACCAAAGGAGCTGTTGATGATGGCGTGGAACCCAGCGGTGAGAAAGATCAATACGATCATAAGCACGCCCTCCGGGAGCGCGCCTCGCTTCCCGCTCGGAGCCGTCGCAAGGAAGAACAGGGCACAGAGACAGAGCTGCTGGATATACATCCCAACGAACACGTGTTGAATCGCCTTTGGGAAGAATAACCCTCCTGTGTCAGCCGAAGGCGGCTGGGTGTACTTGTAAAGGAAGAGGTACTTGTAGAGGAGGTAGAAAAGGAAAAATGTAAAGCATGCAAGGCCATTGATCACAGGCGAGATAATAGAGTAAGCAAGCGCTGAGATAAACCATTAATACGTTTAGCGTGAACTGCTGCAAGCAGACGTACTGATGACGACGAGCAGAGTGATAGACGGAAATAACGTGCCCCAAGCAACAGTCGTCTGTGCATACTTGATGTTGTAAATGGAGCGTGGCGTGCTGCCGAGGATAAACAGCTTGACGTAGTAAATGATGAGCCCAACAATACCCAAGAACCCTCCAGCTACGCCGGATAAACCTTGGAGAAGAATATATCTGAATATCTTAATGAGCAACTGTCTCAGTAAGCTCACAAGAATCACTCACGTCAGGAAGAAAGTCGATGCTTGAGGCAGATATTCAGCCAAGAGACCAGGTATTGAACTGGGGTTTGAAAGTAGTGATGGGAGAGCCGCAAAGATGCCCGAACTCAGAGTGACGATCAGGAACGAATGCTAGATACTAGTAAGCAAAATCGCTCGTCGTTTATGAACGATGAAATAAATACTCACGACTACTTGGAAAATGAAGTACCGCGTCATCAAGCTCAATTCGAGACCTGTGTGCGTCGGAATACCTTCGAAGCGCCCAAAAAGACGAAGGACAATCGGTAAGAGCATCATGAGGACGGCGAGTAACACAGGGGGTAGAATACCCTGAATGATTCCGATGACAGGGCTTGGCAGTTTGCATAACCAAGCGAGCCACGATTCGCGAACACAAAGGCCCTCAATGTTGGAGATGATACCGACAAAGGCGACGGGAATAGCCCAGAAGATGATTAGGGCTGCGGTGGCACTATAGCTAAGTGCCACTCGAATGCGTTTTTCATACGGGTTAAGCCCAAGGTTACCCCAGATCACATCAGGTGGAGACACTTCAAGGTACCGGTCGGCCATAGCGTATGGTTCATGGTGAGTTAAGGCGTTAACTGCAAGGTGAGCAGCGATCTGTTGGTTGAAAGTGACGAATGCGGAATTGACAGGTGGGTAAGTCTGCTTGGCGCGGTCATTTTTGTCCACCTTTCCATCTTCACTAGCATCTTCTGGCAGCGAAAGGTTCTGATCGGCAAGAATTTGGCGACCTTGAGTCAATAACCCTGTTGTAGCAGCGATCTCTTGCCTGCACCAATCAATCGTGTCGACCTTTTCGCCGATCAAAGGGAGTGAGAAAGGCATAAAACCGGCTGGAAGACGATGCGAGGGCCGCTGATCCCGAGGAACTAGACGCTCTGCCAAAGCCACATCGCGCTCGGGATCGGCTGAAGGGGATGGATCGCTAGCGCCATTGGCCTTCTTTAATGCCTTGCGTCGAATTTTAGCGGCCGTCGAAAGCAATGATGTCTCTGCAGACTCCAGCTTTCCGCAAGCGGCCAAGCGACGGTCGTAGATAGAGGGAAGCTCCTTCAAATCCCTAAGAAGGTCAAAGGTCAAACACAGCTATCGTAAACAAGGTAGGATGAATAGAAGTGGAAGAACGAATACTCGTAAGAAGTAAAATAAACAGGCACAAGAGACGATAAAGAACAGCAGACGACAAAAAAAAGTAGAGGTACA
This sequence comes from Suillus decipiens, assembly GCA_016695475.1. Taxonomy (NCBI): domain Eukaryota; kingdom Fungi; phylum Basidiomycota; class Agaricomycetes; order Boletales; family Suillaceae; genus Suillus; species Suillus decipiens. Next base: position 229,313 of record MU172995.1, read on the forward strand.
CACCGATTGAGCCACACCTTTTTCACACCACCAGGAAGGTGGGAATACAACCGGCGAAGTGCGGGCTCAGAAAGATGCTTAGCAGGGATACCGGTTACAAGAATAGTATTTGCTTGCACCGAACTAGAATGGGCAGGATCGATGAGGTGTAACTGACGAACTGTAGTGAAGTGTTGCATTTCTCGCTTGATATTCCAGTAAATCCAAACTAGTAGTGAAGGCGTCAAAATTTAGAGGTTCCGCAAAAACTGAAGTGGGCTCACAAGTGAAGAGATATACAAGAATAATCTGGGCGGCATATCTATCTTGCTGGTACTTGGAAATGTTTCCAAAGATAAAGCGATCCAGTCCAGTGCTATTGGAGGTAGAATTATTGACAGAGGTGACTGGCATCAGCACGACCCAAGAAATCAACCAGATAGGTAAGAGGACGCGAATCATCATCCGCAAGAATCGAACAAAAAGATAGGCGTCTGGTCCGTTGACTTGTTGAACATCACGATAGTCTGTCTTGAATAGGGCAATAGGCCAAGTTAAAAATCCGGCGTCGAAAGGTTTGACACGATCCCTAAGTGAACAGAACATGAGGAGTGCGCCAGGATGAGGTGCTAGATGAACACATACTTCTCAACCGGAACTTGTGTGCGTGGCTCGTAGATTTGTTTAAAGTGTGGACGTAGTATCGTAAACAAGCCTATCTCGATGCCAAAGACTGCAGCATTGAAAACAAGGGCAGTGACGAAAGTGGCGGTTGTAGCAGACTTTGCAGTCTGTTGATCTACGCCCGACCTAAGAAAAAGTCAGCCACAGAGGATGATAATGATTTAGATTTGAAAGTGCATACATAACGATAAGCGAGAATGAAGGGAGTAGAGAAAAGGAGCGACGAGCCTTAAGCCAAGCTTAAGAAGGACTAAATTACTTTTAGTAGTAGCAATTCGGGAAACCTTCTTTGCCGACTCCTGACAGTACTCCGCACACTAAAATTACGTAATCGAATCTCTGATTACATAAAAGCTTGGCTAATTGCCACTCAATGGCATTCATGGTATTACTCTCCCGAGCGTGAATGAATGATTCTCTCCGCATCGAAATCTTGTATGGGCATTGAGCACAATTCAACAACTGCATTATATCTTCTCAGGGAATCTCTATCGGCACTGATTACCAGTATCTTCCGTGATAAATGGTTCTAGTCTAGGCACGACATGTCAGGGCCCTGTAAGTTTAGACTAGTAGTTCCCGTTCTACTCCGGCCTTTTTGTGATTTAATTGGTCTGGGTGCAGGACACGGCATGATCATCGACCCGGACCACTACAATGGGGTACATATCGGGAACATGCATGATCTTCATTCAAACTCAGCCTAGGATGTGTGCCCACCTGCCATGCTCTCAACCCCCCACGATACGATTATATTGACAACATCATCCTGGCCCGTGTTCGGACATTGCAGGCCAGGTCAGACCTCTCTCAAAACAATCGATAGTCTGCAGTGTACATAAATTTGCCCACTCGGTGGATGAGAAACTCCTGCGGAATCTGGTAAATAGTCCGCTCTTAAGTCCGTGGCCAACCTGCAAGTTACCAGATAAATACAACGATATTTATGCGGTTTCAGCTCTATGAGACGAGCGAAATACAGGTACATTTGAAAGAAAAAAAAAGGATACAGCCATAGAAGTAATACCTAGAAGGTCCGTGCATTCCCTTCCAAAATACAGCATACTGCCCTGAACTCGGTAGAGGGTTCACTTCATTGATGCCATAAGCTGATCTAACTCTCTGGCAATGAGGGAATTAGGACACGATTTCCTGAGTTGTCTTCGACCACCATAAGCCACAAGCAGTAAACGATGGCCAAAATACTCACTCCATCCCTTTCTTGTCTCCACGTTCCTTGCATTCCCTGCCGGCTGCACGCCAGTCTTCGCACAGCACGTAAAGTCCCACGCGTTTTGGGCCATCGCATCGCATCACGTATGTCGCCGCTTCCTTCAGGTGACCAGCTTCGACAAGATGCTTTACGAATGCCTCATAGCCAATAGGACTCCGTCTTGAACGCGCAAACGCGTCCAGTGCATCGAAATCTCGCATAGCTGTAAATGCATGCAACTTCAGATACCAAAATCTAGAAAAAGTGGCATTAGGTCAAAAGCCCTGGACACAACACACTTGTCAGACCGTTTGTCTGGAACTTTGAACTCGCTTTTGACGCGATCGGCTTTCTTGTTCATGCCATTCGAGATGCACGTGCGTATTGTCTCAGAGACACTTTGTCCAAAGAATTTGGTTTTGCCATCTGAGTCCTTCTCATATTGCTGCTGAAGCGCAAGCAGGCGAACGCTTTCATTCATCATCTGCAGAATAAAGGTCAAGATCGGGCAGAAACAGTTGTAGAGCAAAGAATCAGGCTTGCCTTGGCTTCAAACGAACGGTCTTTGTCCTCTGAAAAGAACTTCTCTGCTGCATTCACGGCTGTCATCACCGCATGATGATCCTAAGTAACTTGTAAATCGCAAATAACTGAAGAAAATTTTCCGCGTACGGTCATTTGGGCCGCTTCGTCCAGCGCCAGAGTCGCACTCTCTACTCTCCTATCATCACTGTAGTAAAAATCTCTTAGCATTTCTCGGTTCTGCTCCCGAGCGTAAACTTGAAGGAGCTTGCTCGCAGGTGCAAGCTGATCTCCGCCATCCTCGATCAACTTGAAAAAAGAGCCTAAAGGAAGGCGCTTGTGAAGATGTAGTAATACATGGTACACTTGACAATTATCTGAGATTTCAATGTTTCAGATGCAGGACACTACTCACCGAGATCGGTGTCACCGCTGTCGACCGCCTTTACCAGAGCTAGCTTGTCCTCTTTCATGGTTAATAGCAATGGAACTTGGTCGGAGGCCCTAGTTTCGTGGTCTAGTAGCTAATGAACGAAGAATCAATCAGGATAAGCGAGCGAGAACAAGCACCTTTACCTTGGTGGCCAATCCCGTCCTCCCAACTTCCCATGCTCGCCGAGCAATATCTGCATAGCTCACCTCACCGCCCCCGAGCTTCTCAAACTTGTCTACTATGAGTCTGCACACTTCATCATCTTCGCCATCAACAGCGGAAGACTTGGACCGCGCAATCTTCACACTCGCCCAATGTTTGAGAACAACGTCAGGTTTAAGAGACAGGAAGGAAGAGACACGGATAGCAAGCAGGTGCAGGTTCCGGGATGTTAAACGGTTTATGAGGTGCGCTGGAGATACATATTGATACCTGCGGGAATCAGATTTCGATCATATCGAGCCTTCAAGATGTTGAGCTCACTCCGAATACGTCAGAGGGATTCCGATCTCGTAGAAGCGGACAGCATTCAGAACTTTCAATGCTTGGCCCATGGCTATAAAATCGGTAGGATTGTAAAGGTCTAGGAATCCCCATCCAAATTTGGCAGCCTATCATAGAGTCTTCGATCAGTAACATGAGCGAGTTTAAAGCTATATACTTGCACTAAGCAGCTTTCTCTGCCAATGAGGATCCCATTCATGACCAGCAGCATCAATACATTCATTCACAGCCGCAGCAAGGTCTGATCGAATGCTTCGTATGTTCTCGTCTGCTTTGGGTGATCGTTGTACGAAACTCTCCCAAGCTGCAAACAGAATGGCAGACGACGATGTTGAACCTGGACGAAATATGGATACAGAAGACGCTGTACGAAGCATGTCAAGGGTCACTTGCAAAAGGCACTACCGAGCAAACTTACTAGGCACTTTCTGGATGAAATCGCATACGTCCTGCGCTATCACACGAGCACCATCGGCCTCCGTGACGACAAAGGTAGCACCAAAATACAGATAACTATTCATATTATATCAGCCATTGAGGTGGAAGAGAGAGAAAGCCCAAACCGCAGCGTTTCTCCCGATAGGTTATCCCGTGATGGTAGAATGAGAGATACGAGATCATTCCAGGTGACCAAAACAGCGTCGTTGCCACACCATTCCACTTGATTAACCCGTCCTTCAGCACCCATGGTGGATGTGTCGAGAACGACTAATTCACGTTGGAAGTCCGATGAAACGACCCAAAGTAGCCCAGAGAAAGTTAGCAAGGCAAGGAATTTACCATTAGGCGAAGGGGAGACATGCAAAAATGGTCCACGGGCTACACGTTGGTCCGTACTTTCCAGGTTATCCACGGTAAGGATAGTGGCGTCCACCGAGAGCAGCACCTCGACGTGTCTCGATATCGATTGATCCGGGGGTATAACAGCCCACGAATGAGGTGGTTCGGATATCCCTACCGAAAATTGATACATGTTAGACAGACAATATGAATAAGGATGACATACCAGGGTTTGCAAGCGCTAATGGCCTCCCGCCTTCCCAGTCTTTCACTTCTAAGAGAGTCAAAGAGCTTGTTAGGGCGACTAGTCCATTCTCATGTATTCTAGCGTCGATTATACCCAACTCCGCCGCCTCATTTCCCAACGAAAATTGCTGGTAATCGCCTTGCAGGTCGTACAGACGATACACGCCCTCCTCATTCAAAACCACAAGTCGCTCATCGAAGGTCCATCCAAACCGCACTATTCGGCCTTGATCCCACTGCCAAACGCAAGTTAGCTACCCGTTAAACTCTTGACTTGATGCAGAATATCCACACTGAATAGCAGTAAGCCTTCTCCGGCCGGTGAGTACACCTGTATTTGAGATTTCGTAAATGCAGGTCCTCCGCGACCCAGTGCGACCAGCTTTGAGGTGTCTCTCATAAGTGCTAGGGCACCTCTCATCTTGCAAATTCTAGATGATTGAATGGGCCACATACCTATCGGTCCACCATTCTTACACCCAGCGATCAAGTAGTCAGCGATGCTAGGGAGCTTTCCAGGTAGCGTGTACAGCTGCTGGCGTCTGTAAAATACAATCCCGTTTGAGACTGCTTCCCATGTTGCCGAAGGATGTTGTACTGTGTCCATCCTTGAATTGCGAGTCACGAAAGTTGTTCTTCGGGGTAGCGTTCGAACCAGGACCTGGCAGCAACGACGAACTCGATCAAGGTGAGCTGTTCAGACGTAGAATGTTGTGCAACCACTCAAACGGAGAGCAGTGAGCACGACTGAATAGTAGTACTTATGTAATTCCGCTGCCATCCTCGAATTGAGCTCGGGAAACATTTATCTTTGTCTTCATTCGCAATAACCTGCCTAGCGGACTCCGGAGACTAGCTATATAGTACTGAGCCGCAATACGACACGCTTTCCAACTGGAAAGTTGGCACGCATCCAGCCGAACATCAGAATACTGAGGTACTTCGATTACTGAGCTGACCTCGGGGGACCGTATCCGCATTCTTAGGCTACTTTATGTTTGTGCTGGTGAGTAGCCAGTAGCCTAGGGGACCCACTGACATTCAATTATTACGAATCGTCTCTTTCTAATAGCTAGGCACCCCATCATTCCCCTCGACTACCACACGCAATGTTGGTGAATACTGTGATGCATGCTCGACAGAGTCGACATCCGAGTGCTAGGACAGTTGTTTCAAGAGTTCCGGTATTGCCTGTAGGTGACATCCAGTTATTATGTACCTCACATGGGTCCTGCAGTGTACACCTTAAGATGCAGACGGGGGCCTGGCTGTCAATACTAATATATTCGTCGGTATCCAGACCAGGTATCGTTTCCGATCCCGGGCCGTTCCGCCGTGCCTATCGTAGAACGTGTTAGACCTTGCGGGACTCCTTGTCCGCTCTACGGGAATTTTCAGTTCCATTCCCATTGACTGGGATGTACCGCATGTTCACCACTAGTCTACTACTGGATGAACGACCTTTACAAGGTAACCATCAATCTCCTCAAACACGTTGAGCGCTAGTAAAAAATGATTCAAGGGACCAATCAAATGAGATATTATAGCCTGCCAATGGTAACGTCTTCAATTGGGCAATGAAATCGAAATTGGTAAGAAGCATATGAATCAATGATCCGCCTTCCTTCAGAATACTAGCAGGGTACAATCTGTGCAAATCACTATCTCAGAGGGATTTCGTGACTTTTGGCCATCGCGAAGTCCCTCCTGCTCAAGGGCGAGGTTCCAGGCTGATGCACTGGATCAACGGTGCGTAGCCTTCAAGGGGTTGTGTCAACTTTGACTTGTAAGGTTATATATAATCATCGTTTTTAGTACAGGACTGGTAAGCGTCCTGAAAAATCTGACATTCGTTTCTCGTGCGGACCGCCCGGGTCTATAATATCGTTGAGGAAGTGGCTCCGTTCTATTATCAATAATCTCAGATGTCTCCCTTGTCAGCCACCTCTCCCCTTCTGGCCTAAATCAAAATCACCAGAAAAATATTTTGCTTTTACCATTGCACCCAGAATCGTTCCTGGGATGGTGTCGGGCTCTGAAGAAGATCGGGAGCTACCCATACTTTTTAGACAAGTCAAATTGGACGAACGGTCGACCATTTATGCCTCCGTGATTTCAACATAGGCTCAGTCCTTTCGCGTCATCACGCGCCCATGCGCTCACATGTTCATCATTATGACGGGGAGTCTCGACCTCTACCTAGCGTGACCGGGGAAACACCAGTATTAAGACAATCCTGGACGAAACTCCACACACTGGGTGCGCAAGAGACGCAAGCAGTTAATTTGCGTTATGATATCACTGCACATGTTTGATGGAACCATTATAAGATAATACAATATGTATCAAGGTTTGGTTAATTTCTGCGGTAAAACTGTCGGTGACCGACCAATCAGACATACTCGGAGGCTCTGCCTGACAGGTCCCCGTCTAATAACGGCTTGCGATCGGATACACGTGAAGCTCTCCGCTCCAATTGAGCATAGTGACTTCCACTGAACCCTAACGTGCAGAGCTTTCTCTTTTGAGAATGTGACATCCTGCACCACAGCAAGCCTAAGAAGTCAGCAATTAGAGTGGCCATGAGGTGAAAGCTGGAAATAACCTAAAGGCCACGAGTGATGTGACGTCCTGTCTCATCTCTCTAAATTTGATATTGAGTCCTTTGACTGGTGGCTATTAGAGGAAGCGAGGAAGGTGATCTGAGAGTAGGAAATACTCATCTAATTTTCCGCATTATTGGAATTCTAACAACGTTCAACACGTTGTCTCGCGGGGAAGTCACTCCTAGCGAATACCATTAAGTTGAACCTGTTCCCCGGAAAAAAATATCTGCGATTTATTTGCTCTGCATCGATCGGTCGACTGGATTTTTCCGAGCCAAGATGTCGGCAACAGACGGCGAGCCCTGCAGGGAAGAATTATTGTGTTATAAGTGAGGGCACTGGCCATATATCGGACAGCAGATCCGAGCGCTCCGCTACTATCGAATCTGAAGTTATCATGAAATACGTCCGGAGCCCAGCTGGCCAAATATTAGGAAGCGACCAAGCACTAGCAGAGAAAGAGACGAGATTGTGTCAGAAGCTACGCTACTCTGACAACATGTAAGCAGCGTCACAGACTCACAGTAGTGAACCCAGTGACAAGATAATAGGGACGTTCAAAGTTGGGCGCCCACGCCCAACGCCTACGCCCACGACCCCCCTCGCCCATATACCACTTCCCGTTTTGTACTTGAACGAATGTATTATATAATCAATGATAACTGACTACACTTAACACTGTCCGAAAACACATATCACACTCAATGGCCCGTTTTCGAACATCACGCGAGCAATACCTTCACTCATATCTCTTGCTTATGGTTCTACGTACTTTGTTTCAACCAGAAGTGACCCTCGAAGAGGCAGCAGCACAGCTGCACTGTGACTTATCTTGCATTCTTGCTATTCAACAAACTCGTTATCTACAAGAGCGCTCCCCTGTGGCAAAAGCTGGCACCCTACACATTGCTTGGGAATATGCAAATTCTCCGTCCGACCACTTTTGCTTTATTCATATGCTCCGCGTTTCTCCAATGACCTTTCAAGTCCTGCTTGATCTAATCGAAGGTCATCCAGTATTTTCCAATAATTCCAACAATC
>MU172995.1:239465-252674 GCA_016695475.1 Suillus decipiens
CACCTGACATGTTCTGGCACAGAAACATCATATCTCGTATCATATAACAACTTTAACTCACTCACCTCACCCTTCTTCCGCTTGCCTAGAAGCATGACTCTGTTCTCTGATAACTCAATCTGCGCCAATAGCTGCCAGACTAAGTCGTCGGTCCAAACAATCTCCGGAATTGTGACGCCGCTATCCTTTTTCTTCGCCATATGCACAGATCTGATTGATGTGACAGTGAGTACAAGGTGACAGCTAATTGTTAATTTTTAGATTTATGTTCGTATTATCTAATTATGCAAACTACATTTTAGGTGACGTCCCGTGGGCGAAGGGGTCATGGGCGTAGGCGTTGGGCGTGGGCGCTCAACTTTGAACGTCCCTAATAATATGATGCTCACATGGGCAAAACAATCAATTGGCATACGGTGGTAATATGTTATCACATGACACTCTGGGTGAGATGCACGTCGCATATGTCACGGAGTCGTGAGTCGCAGCTAAACGCTAGCTAATGAAGACAGACCGTAAAAGACATTCAAAGACAAAAAACTACCCACCATCGTGTTCAGTTATGCAGCCACAGGCCAGGGGCTGTGCATTTGGCTGGGAGTCGGCGCCCTAGACGTGGCCTAAACTATTGAATATTTGACACCGCTCCGGAAGTCATCCGTCCGCCAGCGGCCAGTGTCCACGCAATAACAAAATTGCACTGGTGAAATCATCAACTATGATTTGCACTGTACAGGTTATACCGTGACCTACACCTGTTAGTTAATCTTGCAGTTAGCGCACGCCGCCTCAGGCTGGTTACATAACTTGGTTGCACCTCTCAAGCAATTTACAGTTGAAACTATCGCCGTATCTCCAGTGGACTGTCGCACTTTCAAAATGACCGGTACTATCAGTGATTTATTGAATGATTTGCTAGACCAAGCGCAATTGGTGAGTTCACTACTTGTCAAGCTGCGATGGCGTGATCATTAATCATTGCTCATCATGACGCCACTTCCAGTCTCCCATCTTAGAGCCGGTATGGAAAAATTCCAGTCGTCTTACTGCTTCGGTCAAGTTTAATGTTTTGGTTCAGCTATCTCAGTGGACACCGATATCGTTCTCTCATCATCGTCCCACCGGCCATGTTTCGGCTGACAAGGTCCCAACCATTCATGCTGTTGTAACGCAGCGAAAGTCACAACTCGCAGCTCTCAATGACCATATCGACCTCCTCAACCATGCATTGGAAAAGTTACAAGATATACAGGCTAAATTGAAGGAGAAACGGGTCATCGTGCAGGAGTCGTTGGCATTCCACGAAGCCCTGGCATCTCCAGCAAGCTGTTTGCTACCATCAGAGCTTCTTGGAGAGATATTTCTTCGGTGTCTTCCCCAGACAAACTATGTTAGGCCCTCACCGGATGAATGCCCAATGGTCTTGACAAGAGTCTGCCGTCACTGGCGAGCAGTTGCCTTGTCTACTCCTCGATTATGGGCATCCTTAAACATATCCTTGCTTAGGGCAGACACAACTAGTGGTGGCGAGTACAAGCGTTGGCTAGAAAAAGCCAGAAGTGTCCCGCTATCCATTCGCGTAGTGCATGACATAGACCTCTCAGACAGGAAGAAGCCTATTTCCTTGCAATGGCTCCGACCTTTCTTGCGCCAATGTTCTGACCTTTGGTGGCATGGGCCTCCTATCCAAGGTTTATTAGACAACGTCCAGTCCCTGTCATGCTTTCATATCACATTCCACAAAACAAATTTCCTGGTCTCCATACCCAGTCCAGCACCACAACTTCGTTCCGCGGTCTTGCAGTCCCTGACCGACGATCTACACTCTTTGCGTTCCATTGACTTACCTTGGCACCAGCTTTTGGACCTGAAAATACAGTTCGCATTGGTTAGCAGTGCAACTTTTCTGCAGGTCATCGGCCTCTGCACGCAAGTCCAAAGGGTCAGCGTTTCCTCCGTGTGTGCGGATGCATCGCCGCAGACGGACCTGCAGACGTCCCCACTGTTAGGTACGGTTAACCACAGCATTCATCGACTGGAGGTCAATGTTATCCGCGCTGGTTTGGGTAGCCTTTTCGAAGCTCTAACCCTACCAGCGTTAGAGGAGCTGGTCATCCGCTTCTGTTCCCCTGATGGATATCCTTGGCCACACAAACAGTTCTCAGCATTCGTTACTCGGTCCAAATGCTCACTCAAGTGGCTCACCATACACCGTAACAAGGGCGCTGGGTCCCACCTCACAGAATACCTTAAGATGTTGCCAGGTTTGAAGATAGTGGTGTGATCCGGTGATAAACGTTTAAATAATAAACCCCGCTGATTCTGTATGTGTCTACTTCCTGTTTTACTTATTGTTTCTCATTCTTCTCCAGGATATACCATGTTCATATAATTATAATACCAGCATCGCCTGCTCTATTTGACTGTACTGTATCAAATTTCTTTTGATCTAATCCACTTATCATCCCTGAACCCGACTGTAAATGTCATTTGTTGCACAGCATCATGGTCGCGTGGATTATGCCATCACGCAGTCAAACCAACGCCTCATGTAGTTTTGGTGATTGTTGTCGCCGCTTCAAAGCAATTACATCAAGAAAGCGATGCAATCTTACTAGAAGTCTTACGTGCTAATTGCAAATTCATGCCTTTCAATTGTTGCTCAGCGCTCAATATTCATGATACCGGTTGTCGTCTTGTTCAGGATGGGAATCGCGCATTATCCCAGTATTATCCCCCACCAGCCACGGATGTCTTATCTTCGGACCGATATTTGTTCATCTACCCCACATTATTCAGATGCGAAGGATCGTGACCGGTTTCTCGTAAGTTTGACTGGTCGAGCTTTCACCCATACGTACGCGTATCATGACTATTAGACACCATGTTTCTCTCGTCTGGGAACTGCCTCTCAATGGTGTCATTTTGAGTGTAAGTGTCCTCTATTCCGATCCGACAACGGAGTTGTATCTGCGCTCCACACGGCGAGGCCTGTCTTTATTATGCTTCTGTCGGGCCAACTTGAACGCACGCATTCCGATATTACCTTGGGACCGTAACTGCAATCAAACCGGAGTCGCATATATTAGCAACCAAAATTACGCACACTTGGCATACTAGCATTCGTTTGGCGGCCAAATATGGGGGAAGCTTATCGTCCTCGCGACAAAAGTGCAGCGCTTGTTTCATTTGCCTATACATCTGCTACAATTTCATCATCCTGACTGTTTTTATATGTTCAATATGTTCAATGAACTTACTATATGTGGTGCCTGAGTGAAATTCGTCCATCGTTTTCGCTGTCGCCGATAAAGAGTTGTAGATGTGAGTCTATATCATCGCATAGAGACAGTAAGTACCTTTACGAGGTGTCATGGTGAATAACACCATGGTACCAGCAGATGAGCTATGTTTGACAACATCAAGAAATAAAAGCCCCTTATGACCATCATCGATTCACTTGTTCTCCGATAGTCTCCGATATATCATGTCTCTGATGACCAAGATCGTACAATATCCTCGCGCCGGCATGTAGCAGTGATCCTGGCGCATCATGTCCTATCAGGGCCTATCATGATTTCATGTTCTGAGGCAACGAGGCTTCCGATAACGTTTCTCTCTCGCTACTAGTCAGCATCTGGGAGCTTTAGCATCCTGTGCGCCCCAGATCACAGTCGGGGATAACGATTTGAGCATATGCTGTGTTCGGAGCCTACGGCTGAATCTAGCGCTGGCAAGACTATTCGGCTATCCTTTGCGAGCGATCGTCGTCTCTTGATATGGGAGGTTCTACCAGGCGGCTCAGACATGTGCACCCGATCACATCGAAGCGCTGACGTGCCAGGTAGGATGGGGGATGATGTTACGTTCTGTATTCATCAACTTATGTATGTTACTGTGTTCTAGCGAATAGTAAATGGGAATGTAGCCTGACCGCGTGGGTCTCGTGCTGGATGGTAATTCACGCAGTGACACTATTTCTAATAGAGTTCAACCTGCCGTCTGCATTCGAAACTTTGCAACACGTCAGCAATGGTGTATTCTTGACCGGCGAATGAGGGTGCTTCTACTTCAGAATCGCTTGTATCCGCGCGCCCCTGTCTCTTCCACACCCCGTTACAAGTGCACCTCTCATGAAACCTAGCCGGATACGCACACGTGTGCGATCAGATGTACAGCATGACTAACATAACGTGTTTTGGGTGAGTACAAGATCCACCCCGCGGTATAGCGCAATAGTCACCAGGGACAAGAAGGCTCGGCACTAGTGATAACACGGCATATCATTGTGACATCGACTAATAATGAAAACAGGTCTGATCATTGCTTGTCATAACTAAGATGACTGTTTCAACACTTTCAACGATATGAACATTATATGCGACTCACCTAGTACATACTTTGCCCCTGGTGACGGAGACCGTGCACTTTCTGCAACCAGGAACACACGAATTGGGAATGTAGCGGAGGGAACGACATCGTGCTCCATCTATTAGGTCTACCTACCTGTAGTAGTGCCTCCCAAAAATCGCAGTGGATGTTAGAACAATCGCGTAGAGTAAGTGTGTTGTGCCAGAAGACATGAAATCAAATATACCAAAAAAAGGGGTAGAACGTAACCATAACTAAGCACAAGTTCGGAACCAGCCAAAGAAAATGCAAAGAGCAGTATCGTAAATATGGATGTCATTCATGTTTGACCCGCCACATCCCTCATCAAAGGCAATGTGACCATGCGTGTCTCTCCTATACCTGGAAGATATAACTTCACCTGCGACGTGGAGGGTGGCATGACGCAGACCTTAGACCTGGTTAGGCCCGTCTGCGTGTACCAAATGACCAAGAGCGGTAATGTGATAAAATCACGGCGTCAAGGTTTGTCTTATGGCAGTATTCGTGAAACCACGAACTGATTACCGGCGGGCAATGTAGCGCCAGTAAAGATTGTTCGGTGGCTGAAAAGATGAGATTACCACAAAGAGATGAAAATGGAAGACTAGTAGCGAACCTGGGTAAACTGGGTCGAGTCATCTAGAGGGGACATATGAAGATTGATAGACAAAGAAAAGTGGCGACTTACGAGCTTTAATGCACTCCCAAATATCCACGCCGCGACCTTTAGGATCCCATATTCCGCACTGAGAATACAAGCTCCAGTGCATATTGATCTCCCATATCCTTGTCGCATTTCCGATATACGGTGTTGCACCAGGCATACTATTAGGATGAGACGACTGAATGATGGCTAGAAGGGGGGAAGTGGTGGATAATGAGATAAAGTGAACGGCTCTATATATTGAGAGGAGAGTCGTTGAGTTCCTTGAACTGTAGGGATCGGATCGTCGAATGATTAAGGACAGTAAGGACAGTATTTATATAGCTGAGGGGAAGAAAGGCAATATTATTGTGACGACCAAAGTGGTGACATCAACACACATATAAAGGAAATTACGTGATGTGACAGCATCGGTTAATAAAGACATTATGTACGAAATTCTAGACTTTCTATATTTGCACATAATCTTACAGTATGTGTACCGATCGCTTCCCAAAATGGCATATGTGGCCCATGATACTGGTATCCGACGTCACTCAGGCGTTCCACTACTGTTGTGAAGTAAGAATCGTCCCTTCTGACAGTAGAACTGAAAAGAAAATACACCAAAAAAGTGATCATCAATGCCAACTAAACGCATTCGACTATAACGTATTTCTAGAAAAATTTCGATGGCGCTGGGATTTCAAAGCTCAGATTTGAATGTGACGACATGGCTGCCGAGACATAATATATCCACGGACTCTTCCTACTCCCAGTCACAACATCAATCTCACCTACTTCGGCACATGACGCATTCATTCTACTCGCAGAACATAAGTATCGTAAGAGCTGCCCTTTGTTCATGATATTTCTCCTCTCAATCCTTTGCGGAGATAAGGTAAATGAACTTCAGCGCAATTGATGGGGCCATCGTTTGGTGATACTCCATGAATTGCCGGCGGTTTTGCATGTACGGAATCAAAGCATGGACAATCGTGAAGAAAGAGCGAAGCAGAACTCAGTCAATAACAAACAACTGACACCCTCATTGGACAAGACGTGAAGTCATGTGAGTCGCGAGAACCAATGACTGCCTTCCAGAACCCTTTGTGAGAAAAGTGACGAAAGTTCTGAAGGAAAATGGCACATGCTAGTATATCGTGACAAATCCCGACAATGCCACTGATCCGGGGAACATTCCGATAATATGTTCTTAACCAGTTAGGATTGGGAAACTGGGGACAAACCGCCGTATATTTTATAAGCAGAAGCTCGTTTCGCAGCCGAGCAGGTAGACATACGTAGGTGCTAATTCACCAGGTTGTTGAGAATAGCTTTTGCGGCACCTCAGTTATGGGCGCGTGAAAGCAGATCACTGGATGCCCACGATCCCTCTTCGCTCGCATGGCGTACCTGTGATCAGGTGACAATCAGATAAGCTGTCAGCGGACATGAAACACATAAGCACATTAATAAGACGCTATCTTCCCTGACCCACAGCAACTTGTGAACCTTGCCTGAAGGTTGTGGACCGATTGTGTCTTTGCGGTAAGTGGGGTAGGGCACCGTATCGGGTGTACCGTATACGTGTGTACCGTAGCAACCAGGAACAATGTTCATCACCTATCACAACCCGATGGACCTTCCGGATGTGAAGCCATGATCAACGGACTGTCAAGATGAGGGTGGGAGCCTAAGACGCCCAGTCCAACAGCTCTTGTGACAGGCTTGGGCTATCAAGCGTGGGGGGTAAGAAGATCTGATGCCCACAAGAGCGCCAATATCAGTACCCCAGTTCCTGAGCGATTCCACTCCAAGAGTGAGTTGGGAAAGGCTCATGACCGGGTGTCCGATTGGGTGGAAATCGCCAAGAAGTGTTGCTTGCGATTGATTGCCCACTGCGGCAATCTAACAATGTAAGAAGGTCATCGACCCTATCATCTGCAGTCCACGAGGGGCGGCAAGAATCTGAAATCAGTTGGGACTTGTTATGCATCCAACATTTCATACGATCAAAATACTGCAGTAGACATTAGATGAGAAAAAAATGTGAAGGCGTTGACTGCATATCCCGCATAAACTTGAAAAAAATACAGACTTGCCGCTTTGATGGCTTCTCGCACGGGACTATGGGTAGTATCATAAAGTAGACGATAGCGACTCTTGCCAAATAGCTTCAAAGTTCAAACGGCCCTCGGGAGCCTTGCATTGATCCTGTCAAACGGGTAGTTCGACCCGGTGTCTGCTAAACACTGTGCGCCATAACTGAGTAGTCGCATCGGATCGACAAGTAGCCGACCTAGGCTATAATATTATTGGTGTTGAGACATGAAAATATTTGAAAACTCAACTTAGCTGCACTAGATTTAAGTTTAGAAGAGAAGTCACACGACGTACGTGGTCACAGTCTGACTGTGCAGGTCCAACTACTTACTACAAACGTCAACAAGGTTTACACTTCATTCCTGGGTTTGTGACTCCCAACGCTCAATCTACACTCGACTGCCCATATTCTGACACAACGTCATTCACTGGGAGGCCCTGAACGTGGCATCACACCAGTTTAATTTTGGGATGCTCAGTCGACGGATGGTGAGTGGCCAGCCGCAGAAGCCGTTTGTGATCAACACCCTAAACTTTGTTCCTCGCGAAGGCTTTTGGCTGGGCTAGCCTCATTCTGGCTGCCGGGGGTAGTTTTCTTTATGTAAAGACGTCCCTCAAAGATCGCAGGAGGCAACGGCCTTTAGCGGAACGTAGTCCTTGACCCGGAATGATGCGGACTACCGTTCCTCGTGAGTTGGTCCCCCACTGCCATTGATTCTTTTTCATTCAAGTCATGATGCAAATGAAGTGTGGGAAGCTCCTTTTGTTATCTTGGAGCCATGAAGAACCTTGAAGCGATGTTATGATGCAATAGCGTAATTTGGGCAATTCAAGTGCGCTCCCGAATTTGCTGCTCCACTTATTCGTTGGCTAATTACCGATGTGCTGCAGTGGTATTAAAGAAGTGCACATGCTCGCGATAACCTTATGTCCGCTAAAATTCAGATTTTGCCAAGATTTCGATACGGTGTGCCTTCAAGATTTTGTTCTTGTCTGCAGTATTTATTATACATCTGAATTGTGAGGATAGTATCAAATGTCACTAGATCTTATCACAGAATCCATTGCTCAGTTTAAAATTAGAGCCTATACTTGCAACCTCGCTGTCTGGAGTTCAAGTCACAAACCACAACTCGCCCCTTGAGGTTTCAATGGTTTAGACCAGATATTGTGACTTATCGACAAAATCCATGTTACTAAAATAATTTCTAGGTTTCGATCCGAGTCGGAGGAGATAGATAATGCAATTTATCGTAAGTGACGTTGCACTATTCGAGCCGCACTGACATCATAGGATAAAGATTCCACATCGCAGGAAGTGCTAAGTATACCTACCTGTGTATCATGAATTTCATTTACTTCGCATACTAACTGACTTCTGGGCGTCATATTCGTACTTCTCGTCAACGGAAGCACGGAGGTATGGTGTCAACAGCGGGGCCAAGAAATAACCACACTACTCTCTCGCAAATGTCTTCCCGACCTGACATATCGTCGAGAAAGGACTCCAATTCAATAACATATGTCAAGACGTGCCCCGGGGGACGGCAGGGGACGAACTTTCGAATGCACCAGGTCCCAGCATAAGCGAGGAGAAGATACTCAGCACCAGAGTGCAAAGGTGGCGAGTGGGTGGGTGAAGAACCTTGGCATGATAGAATGCCACAGTACTCAATGCCGACGATGCTTCTTAAAAACCCTCTGGTTTCTACTTGTATTCTGGGTATCGACTCAGATACGTACACGTCTTCAACCAGCAGATACTTAGTGCTTAGTACTTGATGCCTACTTCGTCACTTGTGTTCTTGAGGTCAACCCGGTCACGATCAAACATAGCTAAGGTTAAAATAAAAATAACCGGTACACTTGAGACATTTGCAATTTCGTGCAAACTCCTACACGTTGAATCGCGTCACATGACCACATCTTCTAGCGCGTAAGCACCTAAAAGCTTTTGCTTCAAGCCTGCTGGTCGCTCTGAGCACTCATGAAAGCAAATTACAAGGTGAGAACTTGTACCGATTGGTATCAACAGAAATTTACCATCAGTTTAGTTCTCCAATATCTGCGGGACAGTTTATCAGCAAGGGAACATTCTTTTTACTCCCGATGGCAACACGCTGCTGAGTCCTGTCGGGAATCGAGTATCAGTATTTGATTTGGTGAAGTAAGTGTCTCGTGTACTACATATGAGAGATCCTGAAGGATGATGTTCTCCCTAAGCAATAAATCCCGAACACTACCAGTCGAGAATCGTAAAAATATTGCTGCAATCGCCCTCAGTCCAGATGGCAACATTCTAGTGTCTGTCGATGAAGGTTCGTCGAGAAACTTGCCAAACTTGCGAATACTGAAGATTTCGCACAGATGGCAGAGCATTGCTCGTGAATTTCAAAAGAGGTGTGATCTTGCATCATTTTAACTTCCAAAAACCGGTCCAGGACATACAATTTTCACATGATGGAAAGTGAGTTTTACATTTTTCCTGTGATTTGTGGCTCTTATCTTATGATCACTCTTCAGGTTCATCGCAGTGACCCATGGTTCTCATGTGCAGGTTTGGCGCACGCCAAATCACTTAGTCCGAGAGTTTGCGCCATTTGTACTTCACCGCACATACACAGGGCACCATGCTGACGTATCTAGTATTCGATGGTCACCGGATTCAACGTGAGCGCATCTAGACATTGTTGTTGGCAGCTAAGCTCAGTAAGATCAGTTACTTCATAACGACATCGCACGACATGACTGCCCGATTATTCACTCTCGATCCTTTGGAAGGCTTTCGACCAAAAACGTTTGCTGGCCATAAGGACGCTGTAGTTGGAGCATATTTATCTGCCAATGGCAAATTCGTAAGTGAAATTAGTCTTTTATCTTTCCTTTGACTTACATATTTTCAGATATACACTGTCAGTCGTGATGGCGCCGTTTTCACATGGACAGCTAAGGACGAGCAAGACGATGCTGAGGCGCCACAACTTGTTTCTCCAGCTTTTGCGCATTCAGCTCCTCGGATAAGGTGGGGTGTACATGAGCGCCACTATTTTAATCTCCCACACACGAAAGTTGTTTGTACTACCTTCCACCCATCTTCCAACCTCCTGGTCGTCGGATTCTCCAGTGGAGTGTTTGGACTTTGGGAACTTCCATCATTCACAAATATCCACACTTTGAGCATCTCGCAGGAGAAAATTTCATCTGTTGCAATATCTCCAACTGGAGAATGGCTTGCCTTTGGCGCACGTAGGCTTGGTCAGCTCCTTGTCTGGGAGTGGCAGTCAGAGTCCTACATCCTCAAACAACAGGGTCATTATTTTGATATGAACACACTAGCTTACGCTCCAGACGGGCAGACCATCGCTACAGGAGGTGATGATGGCAAGCTCAAGGTCTGGTCCGTACAAAATGGCTTCTGTTTCGTAACCTTCTCAGAGCACACCGCACCCATAATGGGCATTACATTCGCAAAGTACGGCTCCGTTCTCTTCTCTGCTTCTCTTGATGGCACCGTTCGCGCATTTGACCTAGTTCGGTACCGCAATTTCCGGACTTTCACCTCCCCTTCTCCTGTTCAGTTCTCTTCCATAGCGGTTGACCCATCGGGAGAAGTTGTTGCTGCAGGCTCAACAGACACATTCGAAGTCTTTATGTGGTCGGTCCAGACCGGCAAGCTTCTTGACATCCTTGCCGGCCATGAAGCGCCCGTGTCTGCGCTTGCCTTCTCGCCAACGGGTGCCAATCAACTGGCGAGTGGTTCCTGGGACCGTACTATTCGCATTTGGAGCATTTTTGGTAGATCACGCGCTGTGGAACCTCTTACGCTCTCCTCGGATGTTCTCTCGATTGCATTCCGACCGGACGGCGTGGAGCTAGGAGCGTCAACGCTTGATGGCCAGATCACATTCTTTGATGTGCTGTCGGGAAAGCAGTCAAATGTCATTGATGGCCGCAAAGATATTTCTGGAGGACGAAAAGTGAACGATCGAGTTGCAGCTGCCAATAGTTCCTCCACAAAGGCATTCACGAGTCTTACATATACTGCAGATGGGTCGTGTGTGCTTGCCGGTGGAAATAGCAAGTACGTTTGTCTATATGACGTACGTGAGGGAGAGGGAGTGCTCGTGAAGAAGTTTCAGATTTCAGAAAACCTTTCGCTGGATGGTACCCAGGAGTTTCTAGACAGTCGCAGGGTTAACGATGCGGGTATCAACATCGATCTCATCGATGACCGAGGCAATGCCAGTGACCTAGAAGATAGGATGGATATGTCTTTACCAGGTGCATCACGAGGAGCGGGCGATATGTCCGTACGAAAGCACCGCCAAGAAGCGCGCACTAAATGCGTGCGCTTCTCACCAACAGGGCGTGCTTGGGCAGCCGCAAGCACCGAAGGCCTCTTGATCTACTCTCTAGATGACACTGTCATGTTTGATCCTTTCGACCTCACGATAGATCTCACTCCGCAAGCTGTCCTCAATATCCTTACAGAGGGCGAGTACCTAAAGGCGCTTGTTCTTGCATTCCGCTTGAACGAAAAGCCCCTTATACAACAAGTCTACGAGAGCATTCCCCGTAGTGACATACGCCTTGTTGCACGACAGATGCCTAATATTTATATCCCTGCACTCCTTCGATTCACCTCAGAGCATCTGGAGAAGAGCCCTCATCTTGAGTTTGACCTCATTTGGGTACAGACTCTGATTATGGCACACGGCCGCTTCCTGAGGGATCGCAGCGGTGAATATGCACCTGTATTACGGGCAGCGCAGAAGGCGTTAAGTGACGTAGAGGGGTCGATATCAAGGCTGTGCGTATCTATATCCGTGGGCGTTTGCATCTCATTGATTGTTGTTGTCCAGATGTGATGAAAATACGTCAACGTTGCGGTACCTCATTGACCAGTCGGTGGTCAAACATGGGCTGGATGATTGACTACCCTGTGAGTTATGACTTTCAGATATTGGACCTGTCATCTCACTGACAGTGATACCCGACAATAGGTGTCGTATAGAAACATTATGTATCAAATAAAAGTAGGTTAGACAGGTGCAAATTAATAGACTTTCATCATCGTACGAGGGACTAGTAAAACATTCCCCATTCCCATGACATCTTTACTGCTTCTTGGCAGACATTTCTAAGTGACGGGAACAATGCTGAGAACACAATTTCCCGAAGGCAACCATAACACTTACTGTCGGCACTGTGCCTCTGTTCCACACCCCGATAGCCCCAATAATACGCAAGCCCCGTCCCAGCAAGGAGGGCTGCGGTCATGATGAACTGTATGATCCAGATGATGAGCGGTCGCAGTCAGCACTGATCCATTGAGCGCACAAATCTGTTCCGTGGCGGCTGGTTATGCCAGTATCGCTGGGACATATCTCCCTGCTGGCAGAAATTAAGCGTTGGATGCATCTTGGAATTGTTTCTTCGCTGAGATGGTTGTTGTTGAAAGAGACTTTGTGTCTTCATAGGAGAGGATGACTTGGGTATGATGTCACGTAGTTGGTGATATTTACCTCTCTAAACCGGTTTGTGTTACAAGCAACGTACTGAGAAATCCACTCCCATAGTACGGCGAGCAAGTCAGCGGTACTTCCGGGAATAATGTTGAATGGGCCGAGATGAGTCGCCCTTTTCAACATTACTTAGTACGTTTTGTGCCACTCATATTTGAGACCTTCTATTGAATCAACTCTTTAGTTTCGGCTATCGACGTATGCAAGAGCCCTTGTATATACCCTTCCATTGCTTCCGTCGAGTAGGTTTTTCTACTAGTTGGGATCAGTCGGTCTAGTGGTTACGAGACGGACGGGGTAGGAGCGAGGACGCTAGAAACACAAAGGTATGATCTCAGTCTTTGGTCAAGAACTCTGTTAACAATGTGCGCTACCTAGAAACACAAAGGTACGCTACGGTTTTGGTCAGTCAACGCTGACATACATGGGCTAAGTACTTACATCTCAGTCTTTGGTCAAGAACTGAGATGTCTGCGTCTGCGGGCGCTTGACTTTATACTAGGTCAGTAGAAAATAAAAATTAAACATAACTATATTGACGAA